>LPNX010623953.1:316773-358524 GCA_001517045.1 Pseudotsuga menziesii | reverse complement strand
TTGAATCTCTTGATCAGGTGAGGTAGCAGGAACTTCTTCATGCGGGGGAGTTGGTGCTTCATATGGAAATTCCAAAGGTTGTTCCAGAATAGGAATCCCCCCATAATGGTTGAATTGACATATTTGTCATAAAAGAAAACTACTTTTTTTGTTCGTATTTTCGACATATCTCCCTGTGTTTTTACTCAAATTCTGAGCGGGAGAGCTCGTTGGATGTGGAATTTAATTCCACATCCAACGTGTACCCACACTACATACTTTTGATAAACCCCGCTACCCCAAAAATAAGAAATACCTGAAAAAATGTGATGATGATGTCATCATCATGTTTTTTTAGGTATTTCTTATTTTTGGGCTAGAGGGGTCCATAAAAAGTATGCAGTGTGGGTACGCATTGGATGCGGAATTAAATTCTACATCCAATGAGCTCTCACGCTCGTAATTTGAGTAAAACCATAGGGAGATATGTCAAAAATACGAACAAAAAAAGTAGTTTTTTTCATTCTTCCTCCAAAATTAATAACTATTATTTTATTATTTTAACTATTATTTTATTATTTTCCTTAGGAGGCCCATTTTATACCTCAAATTTCCTCTAATGGAAGACACTGAAATTCAAGTCTTTGGTAAGCATGTCTTTCTGGAGGTTTTTGCACCTAGTAATTCAGGGTGTTTTGGATGTTGCCATGTCCTGTTTGAAAGCTCGAACCAGAAATTAAAAATGAATTATAAAGGAAGAATAGTAAGCAATTCAAATTGTGAGAAGGCAACTTGATAACCAACTTGAAACCGTAGTGAACACTGTCGAAATTGCTTGGTAAAATCAGAAGGTAAATTCACACAGCGGAGCAAATTACAGTGGTAAAAATAGTGAAGAAATCGTCAATAAGACCACTATATTTATAATTCGCAGGAAATAATACATACCATAGGATGAGGATGAAAAGAATGGTCAGGATCAGGTTTTGTGGGATGTGGGAGAAAAACATAAAATCAAAAATTTTATTAATCATTCCGCAACCCGCATTCCGCATTTTGCGGGATGCAGGATTTCAATACAACAAAAGTTTATTCAATCTGCTCCGCATTTTGCATTCTACATTTTACAAGATGTGGGTTGTGGACACACAGAAACCAAATGAAAAACAAACGACAACCCCGTAACCCGCATTCCTCATTTTGCGATATGCGGGGTGTAGGTTGATCAAAACATATTTAAAAAAATCTCTCGCGTCTTGTATTCCGTATTTGTAGGATGCGGGCTGCGGGAAGAGGAAATTTGAAACATCTGACAAAAATATCTCGTATTCCGCAACTTTTGGGTTGTGGGATGCAGGCTGTGGGATCGCAAGACAATTCCAAACAAAACTAGCTTTCCACATCTTAAAACACACAAATCAAGCATGGATTTTTTTAAAATTTTGGTTAAGTTAGGGAATCCCAAGAGTCAATAAAAATGTAATTGAAGCCAACAAAGTCACAAAGGATCCTACCAAGTTACCTTCGTATGTGTGATTGGGCTCCCGTGTCAAAATAACATGGGATCTATTGTAGCTACAACAAATGGCAACTGGCTGGAAGAACCAGTTATCTCTGCAAAACAACAACCATTTCCAATCAAACCTGTCAGTAGAAAAATGATTGACTCCCAAGAAATGTTAACATATGAATGTAACCAACAAAGAATTATCAAAATTATTAATGCACTTCCATCCATGGTCATTTTAAAGAAAATGCAATTTTGATTCAGATCTCACTAGAGGATCAGGATCATATGAACTAAGGCTGACATAGGGAACCTGGGGTCAGATCTTGACCACTTTGGGTTTTCACACATAGGACCACTACCCCATGTTCTGGTGATCAGTGCCATTCACAAACCTGACCTGGAAACTGAACAAGCCGGCTCGGTAAGGAGACCTATTGTCTTCCAGCTATATGGCCGAAAGAAACTATTATGACTTGGGAACCACCTAGTGATAGTTTTAGTCCAAATTCAAGCCTATGATCATAGTGAGGCTGGCCTTAGATAGGACCCCCTCGTCCTGATGCACAATACTCTCTTGTTTTGGAATGACTGGGGTTTTATTTCGTACATGGATTACAAGACACTGCCATGGCTTGGTGTCCACATGACGGCAACGTTACTCACTGATGCTCTGCAGATCATGAATGAGTTGACCTGTGATAGGATCTCCCATCTCCCAGAAAACTGGAAGCCACCTCCCCATATTATAGGGAAAAGATGTCATTCCACTGAGCACCTATGAACCTAATGAGTTGGCTCGTGATGAGACCCCTCATCTTGAAATCCACATAATAAAATATATGGCCATAATTGAATTCCAAAGAGTAAGACTAACTAATCTATGAAGATATGTCACAGTGCTCTAATGAGACCTTAGACAGGATGAATCTTTTCCTCCATGACTATCACCATCAGAGTAAGGCATGCAAAATATATTAACCTGGATGAGAGAGCATTAATATAAAATTATGCAAATATGGTTATCATTCACATATAAAAAATCTTGATACGAGTTAGGAAAGATAGAAACTGACAAATCTGTTTCGGTTAAGAGTATTGAATACTGAGGAAAACTGATCGCTCATCATTGCCAAATGTGTAGAGATTACCAAAAAGTCACCAATTATCAAGCAAACATTCAGAAAATAGAAAGGAAAATAACACACCAAACCTATATACAGGGTTGAAAAATATTTTCAAACAAAATACTTCTTGAGCAGAAAAACATTCACTAGATAGGTGTCAATGACCCCTTCCAATGTTGTTAGCCAAACTGTACTAGGACCAATATTTTCTATAACAATGAATGGTCCCAGCCAAAGTCATTGAAACTTGGTGCACTCTTTGTTGTCCTTGTGTTGTTTGTCCCATCTCAAAACTAAATCTCCCACTGAGAAGTCTCTGTCTGAGGAAGACCTCTCATCAAACCATTTCTTAACCAACTGTTGATGTTGGTAGAATTTATTCTTGGATTTCTCTCTATCCTCTTCTAACTTGAGCAGAGAATCAATCCTCTGATGTAATGGGGAATAGTCACTCGGATGGATTGGGCCAACTGCAATGAAGGAATGGTGATATTAGCTAGCAGGACAGCTTCCTTGCCATAAAAAAGGCAATAAGGGGAGTTACCAAGGGCTGCCTTTGGGGTGATTCGATCTTCCCAAAGAGAATTGTAAAGTTTGGTATGCCAGTTTTTATGATGTGAAGCCACTGTCTTTTTTAGGATGCTTATCAAGTTTTTGTTTGAGGATTCCGCAAGCCCATTTCCCTAAGGATAGTAATTAGCATAAAACTTAAGCTTGATCCCCTTTTCAAGGGTGTAGCTGGTCAGATCAATGGATTGGAAGTATGAGTAATTGTCAGAACAAGATATTCGGGGATGCCAAACCTGGTGATTATCTGATTCTCAAGGAAGGAAATTACATGGTTTGTGTTACACAGTATTAAAAAGACTGCTTCGACCCACCTTGTAAAATAGTCAATGGCTGTCAAGATGTACTAATGTTGTAAAGAGGATACGAGGTTGATGGGCCCAATGAAATCCAATCCCCACTACTGAAATGGGAATTGGACTACTACTGGCTGCAAAGGGAAAGCAGGTTTCTTGACTTTTCCAACACACTTCTGGCAAGGCTCACATCTTCTGACAAACACGTGGGCATCTATGAATAGGGTAGGCCAATAGTATCCTACCCTAATAATTTTGTGAGCCATTGTATCACCTGAGAAATGCCTACCTGCAGGTCCTGCATGAAATTGAAACAAGAAGTCATCAGTCTGATCCTTTTCTAGGCATCTAAGAAAAAATCCATCATAATTCTTCCTAAACAGAACATTATCAATAAGCTGATAAGGATCTGATTTCATCCTTAATACTCTACGTTTTTTGGGATCAAGGGTTTTAGTAGAAAACCCATTATGAAGAAAGAACTTGATGTGATCATACCATTCAAATGCCGCAGTTTCAAGTGCATTAACAAAACCTGTAGGAGTGGCCTCTTCCTTTTTTCAATCAGTGTGTTGATGGTCAGGATCATTTGACTGGGCAGTGAGTTGACACTAACCTTGTCCTCTAACAATCTTCACAGGATTGATCTCCAGATCATGTTCTTAAAGGGCAGTCATCTAGTGAGCTCTCTTTTCTCCCAACTCCTTTTGGACGAGGACATTGCGAATGGTCGCATAAAGGACAATCATCTTAGTCCTTGACTTCAAAAGATAATGCCTGTAATGTTTTATTGTTTTATATACTATGTAGGCTTTTTTGTCAACCTGGGAGTGATTGAGTTCAGCTCCTTTGAATGTCAAACTCATGAAGGAAATGAGGATCTCAGTGTCCTCATGATTTTTTTGTGTTAGGACATGTGCATAAGAAAAGTCAGTAGCAAATGTATACAATATAGAATCTTTACTGAAATCTGGGGACATAAGAGCAGGTGCTTCTACTATGGCTTTCCAAATTTTAGTAAATGCATTCTTTTGTTCATGAGACCACTTAAATGGTACATCCTTTTTTACTAGAAATTGCAGGGGTTTAACAACTTGAGAAAAATTTGGAAAAAATCTACGAACAAAATTGATTGTACCCAAGACTGACGGCATTGTCGTACGAGAGTTAGGGAGGTCTATCTTGGAGATTGCTTCAGCGTGTTCTGGATCGATGATCATACCTTCCTTCGAGACTACAAAAACCAACAACTTACCTTCCGCTACTGCAAATATGGACTTCTTGGGATTGAGGGAAATGCCAAATTTCCTACATCTCTCGAATACCTGTTTTAAAGCAAATAAATGATCCAGTCGTTTCTTAGAGTAAATTGTTACATAATATAAATAAACAACGACAGAATTATAGATCAAGCTCCTGAAAGCTATGTCCATAGCTCTCTGGAATGTGGCTCCTGCGTTTATTAATCCAAACGGCATTCATCTATATGCAAATTTTCCCCAAGGGGTTCGGAAGGTGGTTTTGAGTTGATCGTTGGGCGCAACCAGGACTTGGTTGTAACCTAAAAAACCATCTAACAATGAAAACATCTCGAATCCAACTACCTTCTGAAGAATTTGCTCCATTGGAGGAACAGGATATTTGTCTTTCTCAGAGACCCGGTTCATAAATTCTGAAGTCTACGCAGAGCCTGATTTCCCCATTCTTCTTACGGACAGGTACCAAATTGGCTATCCACTGCGTGTGCCTGGCGGGAAAGATGATCCTGTCTGAGAGCAGCTTGTCGAGTTCTTTCTTGACAGAAGGTTTTAGACTAGGGTGCATTTTCCTCAACTTCTATTGATATGGCTTTACTTCAGGCTTCATAGGGATGTTATGATGCATGACAGTAGTGTTGAAAGTCCTTAGTTCATCAGATGTCCAGGAAAAAACGTATTTAAATTCCCTACACATCATAATGAAGTTTCTCCGTTCTTCATGGGAACAATGAATTCCCAGATCGATAAATCGGGGTTCTTACTCTGTTCCCAGATTGATAGGCACATAATTAAGGGTTGAGCTCTAGGTCTTGCAGTTGATGGTTTTTCTGAATTTATCTTGTAAGTCGTAAAACTTTTCTAAACTAATGACAGACTTGGGGATGATATTGGATGGGTCAGATAATGAATTCTCATGATCAGTTTCATCAATAGCCATACCTACAAAGGTGTCCTAGGCTGACAGGAAGTCCAATATTTGTTGTTCATCATCGAACACTTTCCAACTTGTGACGTTGTCTGGTATTGAAGGCCTGTACATCAATTCAATAGAGAAAGTTTGCGGACACAAACCTTCAGACGGGATTAGTTTGGATGCAATATTGGCTAACAAATATGGGTCAAAGTTCTGTGATCTAGCGACATATTTAATGTTAAATGCTGAAAAGGAATTAGTCATATCCCTGATCAATTTCTGATAATTCACTAAGCACGAAGACAAATAGTGTATTTGAGTGTGTACCTGCTTCCCTATGATTTCTGAGTCTCCTACACATTCAATAGCTTTAGCTCCCATATCGATAGCTTTTCTGAGTCCTTGGACCAATTCCTTGTACTCAACGACATTATTGGTGCATTCAAATTCCAATCTACATGCGATCATTGTTTTGATTCCTTTCGGATCAATTAGTACACATCCTGCGCCTGCTCCTTCCTTTGACCTGGAGCCATCAAAAAACAAGGTCCAAACTATAGGATAAATTCTGAAATTGGTATTTATAGTATATACATTATGAACAACAGTGCTAGAGAATGGGGCAAATATAAGATGAGTTATCTGAGAGTGTTTCTGCTCATTCTCTGCTGGCAAGACATCAGCAGGTAAGTCTCCAAAGAAAGTGTCAAATGTGAAATGTTTAATTTGATTACTAAAGAAGGAGACAGATTCATTGGAACCGTCGAGATCAGTTACAATTTGTTTCATGAATGGTTCTCTGTCAACTTTGAGCTTGTTAGGTTGCTCATTGAGAGGCAACCACAGGTGAGACCAATCAGTAGCAAAGTAACCTTTTAGTTTCTCTGACCAATCCCGACTTAGCCACATACCATAATTCTCTAGAATATCTGCAATCACAATATCAATATTCTAATGAATCCAGGGAACTGCAGATAATCTGAGAATAACATTCCTCGGTCTCCCTACAACTTTAACCTTGGATCTATATAATTGCATAGTTTGAATAGGACAGGTTTCCCAGGTGGCATTGAGCTTTTTACACATAGAAAGGGGCATAACATTGGATGAATCTCCTGATTCTACGATACAGTTATGCACGTTTGTGTTAAAGATTTCAAAGGTAAGTAAGAAGGGAGGAGTGCCCTTGCTTCCAGGCTTCGGGTTGTTTGGTCGGGGAGTGGAGTCAAAATTATTATTCTGAGCTTCTTGGGGTTGATTTATGATCATGCTTTTAGGCAAGGAATCCCTTATGGAAGGGATTTTAATAAGACCAACCTAGATCCAAATCCTAGGCTCTATCAAGCGCCGAGAGGGATCAAATCTCCCGAGGTGCAAACCTCCTTTAGTGCAATACCCGAGAAGAGGACGCGACCACCATGGCGTTAACCATCCATTATCCATAATAATGGGATCCTTTATGCCAAACGGTTTAGAACAATAGGTACTACTCTTCTACATGATCATTATTATATTCTAAACACCTCTATTTTTTCTTGTTGTTATGTCATTATTACTTGACTCTGCAACTATTGTAGATATGCCATTTGAGTCCTTTGTATTTGACGTGTTTCTCCTTCACATATTCAACATGTAATAACAATTATTTTATATCTTAGATCTTGGGAATTTTTCTACCTTCATTCAATATACTTTTCATCTTTAAGATAAGATAATTGCTTTGGTTTCATGTCTTGAGCTATGAACTTTCATCGTTTATATAATGGATCAATCCACGAGCTTCTTCCTTCTATACTTCTGGCTTCTTCTTCAATACTTTCTTATATTTGATATCAGTTTTCTCCTGTATGGAAGACTTTATTATGCTTCTATAATCATAAGCTATGTGTCCATATTTGTTGCACTTGTAGCATTCAACATTGTGGTTCATCATACTTCTACAATATCTTTCCATGTATCCATAAGTGTGGAAATTGTAACATTCGACATTGTAGTTCATGTGGACACCTCCAATTCTTACTTGATCCTTTTGTCCACGAGCTTTGCAATCTCTAGCCCTATGTCCAAAATTGTTACATGAAAAACAATAACCTTAAAAGAAAATTTTGTATCTGTGAGAAAAATATCTTCTTTGTGATGCAACATCTTTGTAGCCATTCTTCCTTGAATATTGACTTCTTCCTTTTGTTAGGATTATATAATCATACCTTGTCTATACATAGTCTATTTTATCATCTTATCTTACTTAGGAGTCATTTGGGTGAGTTTGGTGCCACCATGATTTTGGTTCCACTAGTGCCATTGGTGCCACAGGTGCCATTTGGTGCCACAGGTGTCAATACCTACATTATAGGAGCCATAGTGAGTTCCACCAGCAACTTCCATCAGTTGGTCATGGTTGGTAAGTAGTTATGTTGAGTTAGGCTCTAGTTACATTCAGTTAGATCACTCTCAGTTAGTCTAGTGCCAGTTTTTCATGGCTGCATGGGGAAGTGGCACATTTTTCCATCTACCTTATCAATTTAACTAGTTTAACTAGTTTAACTGATTGTCGAATTGATTAGACATCATGAGTTAGAGTAGTGGATCCCATGCAGTGATTTAGACACTCCTAGTTAGCTATTCATTTGGGAGATTCAAATTCTATCCACATGATTTGAATTCTCCTTATTGTAACACTGTCGTATTACTATTGAATGAATGAATATTAATGTTGTAATTTACTGATCAATACTTATCATATTTGTCTCAAATTTGTCTTATTCAATGTACATTGTTCTTGAGATTCCACTACATAATCCACTTCACAATTGCTCTCATTTTCCTGTAGATCAATAGGTTCACAAATTCAACATGGTCTCAGAGCCTTATCCAGGCTACCAGCAAGTCTTGTCTGATCTACATTGTACACCAAAGGCAGTTGTGTTTCCATATAAATCCTAGAATGATAGCCTTTCTCCCTCTTAACTCAATTCAGAGAAGTCTATCCAGCTGTGATGGACTCTAAGAAAGTGTACATTTCAAGGTGGAAATGATTGAAACTAACATGATTGCAAATTGAATTTGGTTTTTGTAGTGTTTTTGCAGGTATCTGCGTAGCTTCTTGAGGAATTGACTATCTCAACATACAGAAATATGGATTCTTCAACTCTCGTACCCCGAATCCTTACACCCTTCAACTACCGTGATTGGAGGGTAGATAAGCAGGTGTCCTTGCACAAGTTTGGCCTGTATAGGATGACTATGGGAAGAGAAACTGAGCCCCTACAACATGTTGAGAAGAAAAAAAATTTGAATCAGCGCGATGAGGCCTTCGGCTTCATGTGCACTCATATCTCCTAGGATATTTTGTTCCACCTTGAGGGACTAAGGACTTTGAAGGAAGCTTGGGAAAATATTGAATCTTTGTTTGGAAAACAAGATGAGCTTCGAGGGAACATATTGCAGAATGATCTCATTGCATTACAGCCCAGCAGTTTCAAATCTATTCAACAATTCTTCACAAAATACAAGTCACCAGTAATGCAATGTAAACAATGTGGATTGGAGAGGAAAAACGAGAAGCTTGTTCTATCTGTATTGAGAATTCTTGGCTCTGATTACTCAGTCTTTGTCTCTACATTCCATTCTGAAAGAGTTTCCATCCCTAATTGGAAGATGTCTTCTCTAGATACTTCTGTTGAGTCCTTGATACAAGAGCAAGATAAATTGGTTCAAATTGGAATGCTTCAAACCTCCAAGAACCTAGCACTCTTAGTGACAGACTCAAACATTGCGCAAGAAATAGGGAAGGACAAAGGGAAGGAGACCAAGAACACTGATTCAAATCCAAAGGAGAATCAGAGATCTTCCAATGGAGCCTCAGGTTCCAAGAAAAAGAAGAAATTCGAGAAGACTAAGTGTCTATATTGTATGAGAGGCTTTCTGAATACCATCGACTAGTTGACAACACTCCTTGAACATAACAATATTTCCCTTCCACAAGGTGCATATATGTCTGAAGCTGGAGATCAAACTGAAGAATATGAGAAGTGTCATTCCTTGAGAACAGACCTCACTCTGTCGAAGGCTTACTTGATAGATTCTGGAGAATCCAACCACATGGTTTCCTCCAGGGAATCCTTCACCACTCTCACTCTATTAGGAGGACCTATAATTCATATGGGAGATGACTCCTAGATCCTAGCTGCTGGGAGAGGTTATATTAAAATCTAGCATGGTGAGTTCAAGAATGTACTCTATGTTCCCTCTCTTGCATCAAATTTGTTATTTGTTTATCAGATGACACATACTAGCTCGCCAAAGCAAGTTGTAGTTGGTCCTGACTCAGTGGAGATATCAGATATATCAACTAGGAATATTATAGTGAGGGGTGTTGCAAACCATGCCTCCAATGCATATGAATTCTCACACTTTATGCCATACTCAGCTCCAACAAAATCTCAGCAGTTATTCGAAAGGGAAGGTAAAAATTATCTTTCTTCTCCATTTGCAGATAATGATATGTTATCTAAGATTTCAGTTTCAAAATATGAGGAACAATATCAGCATGATCTTGATATTGGGATTGTACTTCAAGATGATTCATATCTAGATCCAGCTCCTATTCTGAATCAGAAGCCTAAATGGTCCCAAAAGCTCATTGAAGCAGTTGGTAATGGTGTCCGGAATCCAAATGATAGAAGAAAAATAAGGTCCCAGTATTAGAATGAAAGTGTTCCACTCTCTCACATATCTTCGCTACCTACAAAGTGGTACAACAAACTTCCAAAAAAATGCTACTTGATGTTGAAGATTGATCCAAAAATTTTCCCACTGATAAACAAAATGGATCATTCCATTCCTCCTCCAAAAAGAAGAAACAAAAGAAACATTCAACAGATCAGAAGAATATGGAAAGGTTCACATGCACAGTCTTAAGATGTTGTTGCACAGAAGAACCAAGCTACTGCATTGCTGCTCCATAGAGCTGCAAATTGTAGCAAAATTTTACAAGTTTTTACCCAAAGAGGAAAATGTCCTCTTAAGTATAGCTTGTTTCGTGATTCCTGCTTATTGGGGGGGTTTCCCATGAGGTTTTCCCCATTTTCCTTAGTTTATTAAGCAGTTTTAATTATTCATTAGATTGTATGGGTGACTTTTGGCCTAGTTTCTAGGGCCCAAAGTTTTCCAAGTTAGGATTAAGGGGGGGTGTTAGGAATATATAATCCTCCCTTGTCCATATATGGTTTATTTGATCACCCTGTCTTGCTTAGGAGTCATTTGGGTGAGTTTGGTTTCATTGGTGCCACTGGTTCCATTGGTACCATCGGTTTCATTTGGTGCCATCGATACCAATCCCTACATTCTAGGATCCACTCTGAGTGCCACCAATAGCCTCCATCAGTTGGTCATGGTTGGTAAGCAGTTATGATGAGTTAGGATTCAGCTACATTCAGTTAGTCTAGCGCTAGTTTTGCATGGTTGCATGGGGAAGTTGGACATTTTTTCACCTACCTCATCAGTTTGACTGGTTTAACTAGTTTAACTTATTGTCAAACTGATTTAGACATCATGAGTTAGACTAGTGGCTCCCATGCAGTGATTTAGACAATCCTAGTTAGCTATTCAGTTGGTAGATTCAAATCCTATCCACATGATTTGAATTCTCCTTATTGTAACACTGTTGTATTATTGTTGAATGAATGAATATTAATGTTGTAATTTATTGATAAATATTTATCATATTTGTCTCAATATTGTCTTGTTCAGTGTACATTGTTCATGAGATTCCACTGCATAATCCACTTCACAATTAATCTCATTTTCATGTAGATCAATAGGTTCAAAAATTCAACACCTTTGCAGTTTTTTCTTTCATGGGAGCTTCTGAGAATATTTTCATAACTCTTAGCCTTTTCTTCACTTTCCTTATTTGGTATATTGGAGCTTTCACTTTCATCAATGCTCTTCTCAGGCCTTGAATTTTTTTTTCAACTGGGAAACTATCTTGTCCAAATCCCCTTTTAGTGAAAGGATCTCAAGTTCTTTCCTTTGAAAAATATATTTCTTCTCTTGAATTTTACTTGTTAGATCTGCTTCAATTTTCTTGCCCTCTTCTATCTGACTTCTTAAAGAAAAAATGGTCTTCTCAGTTTCTCCAATACTATCTTTCGTTTGTCCTTTTGAATGATATTTTTGCAGTTGACCATTTAGTAATTTGTTCTCCTTTCTAAGCTTTGAGATTTCCACTTTAGTTTCCATTGATTCCAAACTTAACTTTTCAAATTCTTTCTTCAAGGAGATAATTTCAGCTTCCTGTTCTTAACATGAATTTTCCTTTCTTTTACATGCTTCCTCCTCTTTTAGTTGACTTGCTAGCATTGTATTCTCTTGTTGATACTTATGCATTTGTTCCATTCACATATTGTTCTTATTTATTTCTTCCTTCAACTCATATAGAGTACTAATTAGTTCTACTTTAAGATCTACAACCCCTTCAATTTCTGAATCTTCTTTATCTTAAGAAGCATTGCTTTCAGAAATTTCATCATTTGATTCTAGATGTTATTTTTTTTGTATTTGACCTTTTATTTTGACAGTGTTCATGTTCCTGGTGGAGAGATCCATTTGTTTAGAGGTTATGTAGCCTGTCCCGAAGTTCTTTAGCTGATGTACACTTTCCAACTTTGCCTTTCACAGTATCATATAGTCCATGCAATATCATATCCATTGCCATTGCATTATTCTTCCTTAACTCATTCTTGGTCTTTTGTTTTTGGTGAAGAAGTGTAACCATTCACAACAGATTTCCAAAGACTCAAATCTTGTCCCTATAAAGAGTCTCATCCTTGTAATCCAGTGATCAAAATTTGATCCATAGAAAAGAGGGACCCCATCTGCAAAGTAACAAATTTCATGTTCATCTATGATCTTCAAAGATCTTCCTTCCATTTGTTAGAGTGTACTTGAAGGAACCAGATCTGATACCAATTGTTGGACACACCGAACACACTAAGAGGGGAGGTGAATTAGTGTGTGTACCTCTTATTACTTTTCAAAAATTAATTATCATCAACTTGCAAAGTACAGCATTCATTAAAACATTATCAACCTTTACATTCATAAGCATATCATCATCACATACGAAGCATACATAGTACAAAATATTTTTATGTGGAAACCCAAGTACTGGGGAAAACCACAAAAGATGTTTATAATATAGAGATTACATTCAGTTTGTTTACCATCTCCAACTGGAAGGAAACTTAAAATCCATGTTTTTCTAGAACCAGCTAGCGTGAAGGATCCATCCCCTTAGTTTATCAACTCCAACTGAAAGGAGGCTACAACACCCTAAGGTCATAGGATCCAACCTGTAGAGAGGACTCCAATCCTCAGTAAGAACCAACTCACAATTCTCAGGAACCAACCTGAAGGAGACTGCAATATCCTATCCTTGCCTCGTCCTGCCACCATCATAATGATGAATAGATGAAACAATCTGTAATGATCATTGTATCACTCTCTCTGAAAACTTGTACATGTATCTTTGTCCTTGCACCTGTATCACTATCATTGTTCCTATATCAATCTCTTTCATCGTGTATAATTGTATCACTACCTCTATCAACCTATCATAATCACTATCTCTATTATAATTCCCCAATCACTATACGTCTTTATTAATGCCACAATCACTATCTCTATCACAATGCCACTGTCAATGTCACAATGTCACAATAATTGTCACATTGTCTCAATATTTGTCACACTATATCAACATGTGCATGCCTCAAGTATATACCCAAAAAAAATCATCCATAAATTTCATTTGGATCCTCAAATTTTACATCATAGACATTTCCAAACCATTAAACATTCCAAGAGACGATCCATATGCCACAACATAACCATGGACTATGCCAAGGTAATCACCATGATCTATGTCAATACCATCATACAATATGTCCAGATAAGCACCATGATCTATATAAACAAATTACAATATCTATTCCAAGATCATCATAAACTATGCACTAACATATATGTCAATATCATCATCAAGTATGCCAAGAGATAAGCACAAGAACATGTACAAAGTTCATGCATTTTCAAGACAACAAGATGGACCTTAGTCCATGAGAGGCATGACCATCACAAGAGAGACTCATGTATAAGAACCATAACATATCTATGACAAGTTGACCATGATCATATCCCCCATAACATATATAATGACTTCAAAGAAATATACTAAGAGAGAGACTCACATACCAATATCCAAGATGAGATATATCCATGAAAGACATGTACCATCACAAGAGAAACCCACAAGCATGAACCATACGTTTGTCAATATTACAATATGGAGAGAAAATATAGAAACAAAGAGAGTATCTATATAGATTCATCACATGTCCTTTGCAACCAAATTTCCATCGAGCCAAGAATTTTGTAATTATGATACCATATGAGTAAGTTATGTCATTTTTTCGTGAATTTCCCCAATCCTCAAAGACACCCAGAAATTGCTTCTCCAAAACGTTTTGCACTTTTTCTCCAAAGATGTGCAATAGAAAGAGAGACTTGATTAATGATAAAATGAAATGTTTTCCCTCTATTTATACACGTCATCATGATCTAGTAGCTTCTTTTAGTGTCTCATTAAACTCATTCTTAATTTGTGGATCTCCATATTTTAAAAGGGTCTCAAGGGTCAGTACCCCATCTCAAGAGTCCATGGCACTTCATGTCAAAACTTCAATATCACTCCAAATGTAACACCCCGGTTTTGACCCCGTTGCATTAAATATACATGATGTACATACTGTAATGATCATGGTGTGGAGCTAAAGGCCAAGGCCCTGCCATTGATCGGTTATGCTATGTTTTGGAGTTAAACTTGTCACCGATGGTATATCAGGGCATGTGGCACATATTAAGTTTCAGCATCATGTAAATATGCATCTTAATTAAATGAACCCGACCAGCTATGATTGCAGCAACTAAAATGAGAAGGGGCATGATTTTCACAAGGATAAGGGTGGGGGAATGTCAAACCTTGGTCTTGAGGGAAAACCCATGTGTCATCTTCCCTTGTTTTATTCCAACCACTTTCATTAAAAATTGTTGCTGGTGGTTGAGGCAGTTATTGTCTTTGGGAGTGGGGTGGCAGGACTGTCAGTCCTCACCCACACGCACTCTCCACCACTGTTTACTTCACAATGGAAGAAAAACCTTCACGCACTCTCCACTACGGGGTGGCTCACATTTTGTCTGTTCACCTCCACGCACAGGATTTACCTGGTTTTCACTCCTGTGGACACATTATCCTCTCCACGCCTGTGCTGAACACTCACGCACATCCAATTTCATGTCCTCTCTGTAGGCTTTCCATCCTTACGCAGAAGCGGAAGTTGTTCATTCTCGCGCGCAGGATTTTCCTGGTTATGCTCATGCTATTTTCCCTCACGGATTTTGTGGATGGGTGGGTGTGTATTTTCCTCACGGACTGATTCGTGGGTCGCTGTGGTCTCCCTTACATCGTGGTTGTTGTGGTATTCTTTATATATTGGGGACGAGAGTCTGCTCAATTTCACGCACATGTCGAAAGTCTGTATTTTTTCTCTCCCGCAGCGGGGTCTATGTATGTTTTTCCGGTGACTTTGTTGCCCAGGACGGGCTGTGGTTTTCCCTGTTGTTTTCCCCACGTCCACTGATATGTTTGGAGACTGTATAATTCACTTGGGAGTCGTTTTCCCCTGTTAAGCTGTAATTGCTGAGTAGTTTCATGCGTGCAATGGTTTGTCTTCGGACTGCGTAAGGAGCAGGGATGGGGGCTTAGTTTTGCTTGATAAAACTGGTGGCTGGAAACCACATAGACAGAGCTAGAGGGCTGGCCTTCTTCTCCATCACCCTTGAATAGTACTGGAAGGGAATGCAGGGCCTGAGGGACTGTGTAGCAGAGAAGGGACTGATTCCTTGTGTTGGGTGTGGATGGGTGTCTTATAGGTCAGGCTAGTTCTGGTGTAGGTGTTCTTAGCTCTGTAATGGGCTCACCAGGTTAGCATTAAGCCTTTCCCAACTCCTTGATGGCCTGATAAACCCAACTGTGTTGGCTTGGCTATGTGTTTGTGTGTCATTGGCTATGTGTAAGCCTGCTTGTTCCCTTATTCCTTGGTGAATCATGCCCAGCTCGGGGGTGGCAGCGTTGCTGAGAGATTAAGGAGCACGCTGGCCTATGGTTGGGTGGAACGTTGCAGCGACAGAGCCGGTTGCAGAACGACTTCTTCATAAGATAAGTGATCTTGCCATTGTTACTTCTGCAACCAAGTTTACTGTTAGTGATATGATGAACATGTTGAATGCTTGTTTGAACGTACGATGTTTCCGCTGTGTCTGATAGATAATTGCATTTGTGCATGAAAAAATATTCATGTGTGCATATCCTAGTTCAAAGATTTTGTTTAAGCATTCTGTTTTTGCAATTTTTAGCATGTACATGTTCATGGGGCTCTCAGCCCAGATGGTTAACGCCATGGTGGTCGCGTCCTCTTCGTCGGTCAGAGGCATGGATACACCATTATTTCTTTTGGGGATCCTTACCACTTCAAGTGGTCTAATGGGCCAAAGTACCACAACTTTCGGGGTAATGTGGACAAAGAATTATTATTTTGGGGGTACTTTAAGCTTCACACCAACTTGCTTCGGACCAACTTTGGGGACTATGTAGGTCATTCTCCACCATGGGTCATGTAACCCCAAACTCATGGGAAAGTGGACCAAACACCATTATTTATGGGTTTCTTCATCTTTTATTTCAACATTTCCTTATGGACCAGTCCTTATTACTTTGGAGGCTACTTCTCATGGTCATATGGACCAGTATTCATGGTCACGTGGACCCAACATCGCTACTTTTGGGGTTATGTGGACTCATCATCATGATTTTGGGATATCTTTCATACTTCATCCCAATATTCTTTTCACCAACCTTAGGGGCTCTCTAGGGCCTTCTCCAACATGGGATGTGACTCCAACCACATGGTCATGTGGACCCAACACCACTATTTTAGGAATTTCTTCACATTTCTTACTGAGATTGTTCAGGAACACCTTGACAAACTTCCTTACACTTATTCTCATCATGGTCATGGTTTCATCATTATGGTGATGTGACCCAACATCATTTATTTAGGAAATTCTTCATACTTTTGCAGAATACTTTAGGGACTCCTTTAAGCTCCACGCCATCATGATCATTAGGGGATTTTCTAGGGGATTTGTACCACTTATGTCAAACTCAAAGTGTCTTCTCATGAGGGCCATGCACAACCACTACACCATAAGGGTACCACTTTGTATTTATATACATTTTTTATCAAGGGATTCCTTAAGTTATTCTTGAGGGATTCAAGGCTTCATTATACATTCTAAAACAATTTATCTCTACTAAAACCACATCATCATTATCACCTTGACACCACATATCTCTTCACCCTTTTGACATAAATGACACATTGTTTGATATCAATGACAACTTTTTCTACCAAGGTAAACCCCAGCAAAATTAAATCCATGATGGACTAGTTGATTCCAAAAACCTTGGAGAATCTTCGATGATTCGTAGGTTTGATAGGGTACCACCACAAGTTTTTTCAGAACCATGGAAGAATAGAAGTACCTCTAACAACATTATTGAAGAAAGATGCATTTTCTTGGACTCTATAGGCAACTCAAGATTTTGAACAACTTAAAGAGGCAATGTGCAAAGCTCATGTTTGGCCACACTAGACTTCACAAAAACCTTTATTGTGGAATGTGATGCTTCAGGAAATGGCATTAGTGTTGTTCTAATGCAAGAAGGACACCCACTTGCTTTCACAAGTCATCAAAACAAGGGAAAGCACTAACAAAAACCCATTTATGAGAAGGAAATGTTGTTAAAATTACATACTCTTAATAAATCATGTCCTTACATAATAAGTAGGCACCTCAAGGTCAAAACAGATCATGATAGTCTTAAATACTTATTAGAAGAGAGACTATATTCGAAAGAGCAATGAAAATGGGTAACCAAGATGTTGGGATATGACTTTGAAATTATCTATTGAAAAGAGAAATAAAATGTCGTAGCAAATGCAATTTACAAAAAAGATGAATATGTTGGCGCATTACTTTGTGCAATTTCCATTCTACAACCCGATTGGGTAGTAGCAACAAGGGAAGAATGGAAAATTGATCTATTTGTGTGGACACTTATTCAAAAGCTACAACACGATCCTAGTGTATCAGATACTTTATGTGGAAAAATGATTTGTTGTGTGGAATTGCATGGCTCTGATACCATATGATATTTAACAGGTGGATCTTGTTACAAAGATATTCCTCACATACATGCACAATCAAAATAGAGAGAAGAATAGTGATACTAAACAAAAGAGAATTGGAGAATAATTGGAGTATATTCCATTGTATTATGATTCACAATATTGTACATAAATAATACAACATCAAGAGACAAAATTGAATTTCCATAGAGACAACTCAAGCTAGCTCATAAAGCATGCTTATTAAAATATGAAAAAAAAACAAGGCGACAAAATAGTTCATAAAGTAGACTTACTAAATATGAAAAAAAAACAAGGTGACAAAAGTACTTTCCAAATCACTCATAAAGCTCAAGAATTGGATAAAGCATGAGTGAGGTGTGATGAGTGAAGGGAAATTTTATAAGCATGGAAACTGAAGAGAAATCATGGAGGATGGATTGGCCACAAAAGATAGTAATTGCTAGTCAGCTAGCTTTACCCTTATCCACTGAAAAGCAGAAAAAGCAGGATAAAAGAAGTCTAAAGCAGGAATGTGCCCTTGCCATTCTAGGTTTCCGTTGTTTTTTTTTTAACTAATAACTTCTTTGGCTTTGTCTTTTTCTTTTCTTTTTTTTTAACATCTTCTTTGAAATGGTCTTTTTTTTTTAATATCTTTTGACTTTCTTTTATTTTAATGTATAATAATAATTTTTAAACTATTATTAATAAATATTATAGTAATAATTATTAATAACAATATAAAAAATTTTGAATACAAAGTTTTTTTTAAATGTTTAAGGCTTGGTTTTAAAAAATATATTGTAATAATATTTATTATTTATTAATAAAACTACTATAATTTTTTTGAAAGGAATAGGGAATTAACGCTGAAGCGAATGAGCAACCACGGATTTAGCGTGCAGTGGAGTAACGACGGTGGAGTGGAAGCCAAGCTCGAGGGAGCGCGCAGTGATGAGATGAGGAGGACACGGATGGGTGTGAGGGAGAGGAGTTGGGAATGATAATGGAGCAGGTGCGGTGTAATAGAGAGTGGAGAGATCGTTGGGGGAATAAGAAGTATAATCCGCAGGTGGAAAGCGTTCATGCATGGAGCAGGAAGCATGGGTGCAAATGAGGATGGGTGTGATAGGAATGGAGGTGACACCGTGTAGGTGTGTGTAGACGCGGATAGAGCAAGGAATAGAAGTGTGAGGTGCAGTAATGTGGAGTGAGTGGTTGGTGAATGTTGCAGAGTGCAGAGGGGAGAGGAACGTCGTGGACGCGGGAAAAGGGGAGCATTGCGGAGCACGGAGCTGCAGAATGGGGGAGTTGGGAGGAAGGGAAAATCGTTTGGAACAGAATGAGATGACGACTGTATGGAGCAGCGTTTATCGGATGGGAAAACAATGAATGGTGATTTTATGAGGGAACAAGGGGTATGAGTGTAGGGAGCGTAGTGTGTGAAGGATATGAGTGAATATGAGGGTTGTGAGAATTAGGGAGAAGGTTGGTGCAACGCAGGGAAGTGTGGAAGGTGTAGATAGGCCCTAAATAAAAACTAAATCAGCAGACCGTAATTTCTTGATCCTGGTTTTCTTTGAATTTGCAAAATTGTTATTCAAAAATAGTTGGTAAAATACCTATTTTGGAGAAACTCCCCAATTAATTGTTTGTTTGGATAAAATAGAGTATCAGCAGAATACCCAAAAAGCTGCTATGATACCACTGAAACAACAAAATTGTTTCTTAAAAGGAATAACTAGCATAAATATATCAAGAAATCCATGAATGGAAAATGATAAAATTGATAAATATTTGATTAATAAAATAATAGATGTTTTACAATTACATTGCCATGGGTTTTATAAGTCATTTTCACCTTTCAATATAAGTTGTCTTTTGACTTTTCATAATTATTTATTTGTTTATTTCTAATTTTACTAATTTAATTATTTATATTAATTAATATTAATATTAATAATTAATGCTAATTATATTTTTTTATATAAAAACAACAGAATTTGGATCATTCTCTAAAGCCATAGTAACTCTGTAGAGACCCCTACTGCGCAATAGAATTCCAATCTTAGCTTTACATTCATGATAATTGAAGGGAGTCAGAATCATAGTTGAAGAAATAGCCATTATTTGTTGTTGTTGGCCTCTTGAAGAAACTCTCTGCAACCTGCACAAAAACTCAAAAGAAATACTTTGTAAACTCAATCAAGCTCTTCTTCATAAAGAGATTGGATGCACAGTGCACTCTGATACCATGTGGAATTTCATGGCTCCGATTCCACATGGTATCAGAGCCATGAAATGACACACTATGGTATAAAAATTGCTTATATTTATGCAAAAACTCCCAACTCAAACAAAAGGTCCTCTTCTCTAAAGCCATAGTAACTCTCTAGATACCCCTACTGTGCAATAGAATTCCAATCTTGGATTTCCATTCATGATATATGAAGGGAGTTGGAATCACAGCTGAAGAAATAGACATGATTTTGTAGTGTTGCACTCCTGAAGAAACTCTCTGTAACCTGCACAAAAACTCAATCAAAGTATGTAAAAGAAATACTTTGTCAACTCAATCAACCTCTTCTTCAGAGAGAGATTGGATGCATAGCGTTCTCTGATACCATGTGGAATTTCATGGATATGGTTCCACATGGTATCAGAGCCATGAAATTCCACACTATGGTATGAGAATCGCTTATATTTATGCAAAAACTCCCAACTCAAACAAAAGGTCCTCTCAGAATTGTGCACCTCTCATATATGTGAGCACTCTAGATTCCTGGAAAACTTACCACGAGGTTTAGAAGGATTTTTTTGGAAAGGTCTTAAATCTGGTGTTCAAAGGTTCGTTGTTGAATGTTTGGTTTGCCAACAGAACAAGGTTGAAATAGTTAAGACCCTAGGACTTCTACAACCATTAGACATACCTTGTCAGCGCTGGGAGGAAGTCTCGATGGATTTTATCACATTTCTACTCAAGTCAAAAGGAAAGAATGTTACTATGGTAGTTGTTGATAGACTCGCGAAGTATGCACATTTTTGTGCACTCTCTCACACTTTTAATGCAAGTACAATAGCTACAACCTTTACAAAAACAATTCAAAAGTTGCATGGATATATGAAAATCATTGTAAGTGATAGAGATCCATTTTTCACTGAAAATTTTAGACTAAATTATTTTCTTGATTGGGTACCCAATTGGCTCACAATATATCTTACCATCCTCAATCTAATGAGAAAATTAAAATAGTGAACAAATGTTTGAAATGCTATCTTTGTTGCTTTGCATCTGATAAACATACACAGTGGGTAAAATGGTTATCTTTGGCAAAATGGTGGTACAATACTTCCTTTCATACATCATAAAAAATGTCTCCATTTATGACACTTTATGGGTACCATCCTCCATCTATCACATCTCCCTTAAAAGGAAAATCTAAAATTCAAGTCATGGAAGATCACATAGAGCACCAACAAGAACTTCTTCATATACTTAAGGACAACCTGGTTATCACAAAACAAGATGAAACAACAAGTTTATCAACATCGCAATGAAAGGAATTTCGAAGAAGGGGATTTGGTATTTCTGTGGCTACAACCTTACAAGCAGATGTCCCTCAAACAACTAAATACGGACAATAAATTAGCACCCAAGTATTATGGTCCTTATTAAGTGTTGCAAAAGATTGGTAGTATGGCTTACAAATTGGAGCTCCCTTCATCTTCAAGAGTGCATCCAGTTTTCCATGTTTCTTGCTTAAAGAAGGTAATAGGAGACAAGATCACAATTAAAACAATATTGCCCGAGCTTGAAACAAAGCCCAATTCAGTTACAAAAAACGGGCATCAATCCTGAATCATCATTTCAAATCCTAACAACTTTGAGGTGGCACATTTGCCATGATTTCTACATAAAACAGGAAATATGGAATAACACACATGCTTGATTAAAACGGTAATGCGACATCTGGGACTCAGAATCTCTTGACTGAAAACGATGGTCCAGGGCACCTCCAACGGTTTTATGCTGACTCATCCCGACTTGTTCCTTTACCGACTGTCCCCTAGTGTCCATCATTCTTGAGCATGTATAATGTACTTAGTCCTCCCAAACTTCTCAACTGCTTTCCATTGATCTACAGTAGGTAATTCCATAGTGGACGTTTCCATCGACGACACCTGCATCTCCATGTGATCCCTATATGAAAAGTCTGGAAGCCATGCACATGTGGCCCTGAAAGTGAACACTATCTCGAAATCATCTACCAGCTTATCAACAATTTCCTTTACTGACAGAGACTGTTGCATATTTGTGAATTTGGAATGGTTCGGCCTGCATTGAATCAACATGTCGTAGTATTCCTTTTGTGACCACATGCCACCCTTTTCCTGCCAGAAGAATGGAAATCCCATTTTTACCAGAGGGTCAAACATTTCGATAAACACTTTGATATCATGCGTCATGATATCAATCTTGGCCTTAACAGTTTCTAAATGACGGTATTGATTTACCACCTTCCTGGCCCAAGTGATGATAGAAATCCTGTCCTTTATACCAGCCTTTCTGATTTCCTCTTATGTTAGCCCATTTAGAAACTCTATAGCACTTTTAGCATAGTCAATAGGTTTCTTATTTAGCTTCTTTTTTACTACTTTAACACTTGGTTTGGCTGCCAGTATAACCCTTTCTTTGTCCAGAATATAATCCAGGTAGGGCCTTAACTTGGTGTCCTCTAATATGAGGGCATCCCATATCATCTTCTTCGCCCCCTAGACTGTTGATTTCCCTGTGACCTGTTGTATCAACTTCTCATTATTGGCCTGCAATTCAACACGTTTTTCCTCCCAATTCTTTCTTTTGCATTCTTTGTTCGCTACCAAACCTTCTAGGGTTTTGTTCTGGTGCTTAAACCCTGTCAGCTCCAACTCCTTCAGACTTACCTATGTCAGGGCTTGAATGATAGGAAACTCACCAGGTTCAGTGGTAGGAGGAAAGACTGCATTTTCGAGTTCTTTCCCCTTCTCTTGCAATTCCCTTTCCTTTTCCTGTAACCTTCTCTGCAAATCATCTGCTTTGGTCTTGAGGGCCTTCTCACTTTCTACTATGAGGGTCATAGCATTTTTCCATTTCTTCTCTTTCTCTATGAATTTCAGAAAGTTGGGCCTGGCAGTCTATAAGCTTACCATTCAAGCTCTATTTCTCCTTTTCCAGCTTTGATAGCTTTGAAGCTTGGATCAATTGAGTAGCTGGAATCTTCAGCTTTTTCTTCAGTAGCTAAATGGTATCTTCTTTCTCCTTAAGAACCTTTTTTGTGCCATCCCTTTATTAGCTTGATTTTCAGCCAGTAACAAGTCTTTCTGAAGCTTCTTGATCTGAGCCTAGTGGGCCATGTTCTCTACCTTCTCTTAACTCAATTGGTTTTCAATTCTACTCTTGCTAGTCTGAAGCTTGGATATTTTGAGAGTTGACTTTAGCAAGTCAATGTGAATGATATCACTTGTCTATTTATGAAGGTGTATCATATTTGGCACATGGATGTCATCCAGATTCATATTCATCTCAGCCACCTTGTTCCTAGAAGCTATGGCCAGATTTAATGTATTATGCTTGTGATCTCTAACACAAACCAGAGATACCTCTTGACCACAGACCTTCCTGACCTCTGCAGATAATTTGAGAGATTCATTCATGGTGATGTCCTTGTTCTCCTTGTATTTGTCCAATAGCTCAGTCTTATATCTGTTTTTTCCCCCAAGTGTCTGGGAAAATTCATATTCTTGAACCTCAAAGGCAGGGATGGCCGTTGACCTTTAATTTCTTCTTCTTGTCTTTCCCACTAGCTACCTGTACCAGCTTCCCTGCATCATCCAACTTTTGTTTCTTTGGTTTGTTGGTTGTGTCCTCCTTTGTTTCCATGCCATCAGAGAAGTCCCTCTTGTTGGAATGCTCAGAGACACTAACCAAAGGTGTAACCTTTTATGCTACTAGGCCCAGGCTTGAAGTGGCAGGTGGAGGTGAGTTGTTTCCCTATGGTGGAGAAGTGGGGTTCTCCTCCACACCATCATCTCCTTGCTTCTTCTGGGGGTAGTCTGACCAATTTGCACCCTACAGTGGGCCTGCCACCTCTTGGTGCTCAAAGGGATTATTTGTGTTGGCTTTCCTTCTATTTAATATAATGTGATGGGGATCGTAATTGATGGCATCCTCAATAAGGAACCCCATCCCTCTTATCAGAATTTCTATCAATGGGAAGGAATCCTTGTTTTCTATGACAAATGAGCCTATGGCCCAAGGAAATTTAATTTCTCAAGACTTCCTAAAACTTAGGAAGTGTTCATTTTCCACAATCAGCCTCTGTATGATCATCTCTAAAGAGAACACCTTGAGAGTCAAAAAGGAAGCCAGTATGTAAGTTTGGTGGACAAATCCATATAGCCTGGCCACTGTACCTTGTTCTGACAAGAACCAATATCCAATCCTCTTGTCAAGGGAGGATTGTAAGGTTTCCTTCATCTCAGGTAACAGCCTGGGTAGTTTTTTCTATAAGAAGGCACCATATACTCCTGTCATCAAAAAGTTCATGAATTCGTTGTAATCATTGTTGATCTCCTCTGTGATCACCCTTTTTGTAAGCTGAAGGATCTCTTCGTTGAAAGACAAAAACATTCTCAACAAGTAGGACTGAAATCTAAAGGTTCTGGTCTTAAGGAAATCTACTAGCTGAGAGTGAATGTTCTCATCTAGAAACTTGTCAAAATTGAGGCAAGAAACATGGCATGGCTGGTTGGGATCCTCTGAGTCGACTGGGCAGGTGATCAAGGTGAACAGTAAACTCATCATGGGCTCTGTTACGTATTTGTTAGTATCCATCCCTAAAAACTGACTCAGGAGGGTCGTGACGCACTGTGCTTCCTCATTGAATTCCTCAACATCTACAGGGTACGGGTAAATTTTTAGCTGGGTATCAAGTTTGAAATAGGCTTTAAAGACTGCCTCTTTCTTTTCCACAGTTGCCTCTCTAAAATAATGGACAATGTTTTCTTCACTGTACTATGTGGATTTCTGGCTGAACTCTTAAGAAACGAAGAATGTGTTCCTGATGACGAGGGGGCCTACCGGGAAAAGGATTTTAGACCTAGAGACGTCCATGATTACCTTTTCGGAAGGAGAGTAACTAGCAGTGCACCAATCGATGAACTTGGGGAAATTGAGGGTTTGGTCATTGGAGAAAAAGTGGAAAAAAGACCTATAGACATTGTGCACATCAGTTCCATGGTCCCTAAGTAGCTTCAGTTTGTATTTTACAGTTTATATGGGTTCATTCAGTAGGACAGTGTCGAAAATATTAGAATCCTTGTCTTCAAAGAATTCTTTGATTTTCTCATATTCCAGGTTTTGGTCAGATAACCCGTCTACCTCAGCCATCTTATATACTCTGTGTAATGGAGAAATGTGGCCTACCTGGTCCTTTGACAAGTGGGATGATGGGGTTTGTCCTAGCTGGTCACTTCCTGAACAATCCTGTCTCACAATCCAATGCACAAAATCATATGAATACCTAAATTCACGTGCACACTTTTCTTATAGTATTCTTCTTTGATCAATCGCTTGCACCTTCTTTGGCGAGAACAGCTCCCATCAATTCATCCATCCCTCCTTCGACTTGGGTCATCAATCCTACTTCTCTTTACTCCATCAGTATTTTCCTCTATTATACCGCACTCCCTATTTTCCCTATAGATTTCCTCAACGGAATATGCCTCCATCGTCTATCTTAACTGTATATTCATCATGGTCATCGGATCATGCTGCTCCCACCACATTTCGCTGAACCCAACCATCCTTATCAGTCGTGCACCTTGCATCGGCAGAATCCATCGACATCGTTGATCTGGAATCGAGAGCTAATCCTGACTGTAGAAACCTGCAATCCCTCCCTAATTCCGCAGACCTGTGGGAAAGGTTATCTGCGTGCAAGTTGCGGGAGCGGAATTGACCCCCACCGTTGATCATGAGGGGGGTAGATTTGGGTCATTGAAACCTACGACCCCTACCAAATTCCTTCATTTTCAAAACTTTAATAGCAGAGCTCAAGTTAGATCGATGGAATCCATCTCCATCATAGATCTGAGACCAGGGTAATATGGGTCGTCGAAACCTGTGGTCTCTACCCGATTCCGAGGCGTTTGAGATTTCCTTTCTCCGTGCAAGTTCCATCAACGGAACTCGAGATGATATTCAATCTAGCTCCATATTTTCATCCAACAAATGATCCTACCTGTCGTTTAACACCATTCCACAATCATCCAAAATATTTATACCGAGCATTTTCCCTTTGCATAATTGTTTGTGACCGTTGATCCTGATCGCGAAGGATATGCACCCTTTGTTCCCGCCACCGCATAACCATGAACGGATTCTCATATCTGAACTCGAATGCAAGGTTACAACTTAAATATTTTCAAATTTTGTTCATGCTACACCATGGAATAATTCATTTTGACATTCAGCCTTAGGAATAAGCCTCCCAAGCAACTTCAACCCTCTCTCTTCATACCTCTAGGTCATAAAACAAGAAAATTTGTTTCCCTAACCCCTCATTTTTCATCGGCTTACTCTTTTATAAGGGAATTAGTGTGAATGCATTTGTACAAGTCCTTGAATTTAGCATAGGTACTAACAGCGGCTCCAACATGGGGATTCCATCCTCCCTGTGAGGTAGCAAAGTTCCTGATCCATTGGGTTGGTCCCAATCTTCTCCTGAAATCCCCAACGTGCTCTAGAAACAAAAACTAGACAGATGCTGAAAACAAACTGAAAAAAAATGCTTAAAATAAATGCTTGCTATGTCGAGCTTATTCACAGCTACCTACCCTACTTACTGAGCATCAATGCCAAGTCAAGTAAATTCTGACTTCCAGTGAAGCCAATCAAGCAACAAATCCCATAAACAAATTTCCTCCTCATGCTTGATCAAAACAGAAATGAAGGACTAAATGGCAAAAGGTTATGATAGAGAAATTGATCTTTACTACAAAGACAAAACCATCCATTATCACTGCAAAACCTTTCCACATATTCAGCCACTGGGTCATGACAACCTTCAAAATTTTATGTTATGTGCTTGTCATGACAGGGTTGCTCCATATATTCAGCCACTGGATCATAAAATCCATGACTGTCTTCAAACTTTTCTGGCATTTTCTTGCCTTAATAATGCTACTCAAACTGTAACTCCACCTGCATATTGTCAAACTGTTTTTTAAAAGAGCCTTGAAAATAATGTTCATGGCATTCTTCAAATGGAGTGTCAACAATATCCTTAACAATTTTTGAAGTAACAACTTGATTCTCTTTATGTGCTTCAGCAGAAATATCATCTTCTCCTTCAACAAAATCAAGTGAGATGCCCTCTTCTTGACATGGAAATTCTGATTTTGGAGAGCATGAAGAGACATCCCATTTTGGACCCTCATCTTCCGAGTAGCCATCCTCATATTCATCATATATGGGTGGACTGAAATCTTCTTCAAAACCACCATAGAGAGAATTTGTAACAAGTTGACTTCATTCTTCATCAAACAAATTGTAACACTCCTCATGTACAACACTATGTTGATTATCATCTCTCTCATAAAGAGAAGGATTGGAATGCAAAGCAGATTCTACTAGTTCACCCTTCTCATTATCCATTCCTAAGAATGCCATGACATTATTCATAACTTCAAGTTTTCATGTTTGATTAGAAACCATTAATCTTTGTTTCAGAAAATCAAATGAGGCAAAGCACAATGGCAAACAACTACTTTCCTCCTATCGATTCTAATCTTCATAAAAAGAAGGATTGGAATGCAAAGCAGACTTTAGTTGTTTATCCTCCTCATATTCCACCAGTAGAGAAGGCTTTGTATGTTCATGTGAATCTTCGGGTGAAATTTGAGTTGGAAAAACCCACACAGGTCCTTCTTCAACCATTAACTCCAAATTCGATTCCTCTTTTAATTCAAACTTCAAAGGAACTTCAAGAATTCTTTGATTCCTTGGAGGAGGAAAGGGTCTTCTAAAATTTTGGTTCCTATTCTGTTGCTCTTGATTTTCTATGGGAGGTAGGCTATGGTCCATAGTGAGTCTCTCCATCAACTTTTCCATGGTTTCCATCATCATGTCCACCATGGCCTCTTGTGAATTAGAGGAAAAAGGTTTTGTGGGATCTTTAGCCTTCCTTCTTTCTCCCTCTTCTCTTATTTTCTCTCTAGCAGCAATCAGGTTTATTTCTAGGATATATGGCATCATTCATCATATCATCCAGGGAGGCTGATTTTCTTTCACTCAGCCATAAGGTAAATTCACTATCAAAGGCTTCAGCATATTGGAGTTGGGCAGAACCAGGGAGAGGATTGAACTGGGAAGGGGTGGCATGATACACTTTCATAAACCTATCAGAAAACTCCTGGATAGATTCACCCCCCCTCCTCTTTATGGAATGGAATTGGGACAAACACTTCCTGGGGTCTCCCTTTTCTACCCATTTGTTCTTGAAAGAATCCTCAAAATCTTGAGAGCTCAGCATGGAGTTTTCTGAAAGACTTGTGAACCACTTTCTTGCTTCTCTAGCAAGACTATGGGAAAACAGTCTGACTTTAATATCCTCATGGTATATTTCTTCCAGGTTTGTCAAGTCTGAAAACCATCTCAAGTGTTTCTCAGCTGAATACCCCATAGTCCCCAGTAAATTGTTTGATATTTTGGGCGCACCCCTGGGGGAGTTCATGAAGAATAGCAAGTAGCAGTAAAGGGGCAAACCTTTTAGCCTTTGTTGGGGTTGTAGCAAGTTTTCCAAGAAGAATTGAAGTTGGTGTGACAGACAAAGTCAATCTGATATGAGGAACTACAGAGCTATGAAGGACAGTATAACTGAATGATGAAGGTTGCTTAATCTCTAAAGTGGTGGGATGTAAGGATATGGCAGCATATTATCCTATGGCAGTGGATTTTAATGAGGCTAATTCGGAGGAAAGTGGGGGGCATTCCTTATCAGACGAGGGTTGGAGATCCTTACCTGGAGGCTCATAAAAGAATGTAGTATCAACTGTAGCATCATGAGTTTTACAAGGATGATCATTTTTCTTATGTGGCTCGACTAAAGGATCTTGGTCAAAGTGATATGTGCAAGACGAAGGAATACTTTCAGTTATTAAAGATGGATATATAAGGGTAAACCCATAACCTTGTTTTGAGTGCAATAAACATTGGAAAGTTTTTTTGACCATCCTAGGAAAGGATAGGAAAAAATATACCAAAAAGGATAAGATATCTTAGAGAAGATTCACGGTTGAGTACCTCATTTTATCACCATGCCTTTCCATGTCTTTGTAGTGGGATCATTTCCCCAATAGAATCGCCATAGAAAATTCTGAAGACTAGGTTCTTTGAAGGTGGAGTCGCAAGGTGAAATATTCACAACCCTCTTGATGTTTGATCGTTGTTCACCATCAATAGTTAAACCTGAAACTCTTTCCAGCTCCTTGGCCACCACTATTTCTAGTGGAGTTTTCTTCCAAAGGCTTTGAGTGGAGTCATTAGAGCATATACAACCACCATTTTCCTAGGAACAGTTGTTCAACCAAGTCGTAGAACTAGGACAATGATGTTTCCCCGAGGAGATAATAGCAATTAGTTCCGGGAAACCGCACCAAGATGTTATCACCCAATGATTTTCATATGGTTGTGGTAGAATATCATTGGGGTAACCATTTTAAACCAATCTTTAGACTGTACTCTAGCCTTTACAGTTAGAGAGGGCTCTCTCTTTGTCATAGGAACATTCACATATACATATAGCTTTAAACAAGCATTCAAAAGGATAGATTTCTAATGGGAACAGATTTGTTTGTAAATTAAATATTTTAAGACAGACAGATATCAAATACCATTGGGAAATGGAGTCACAGTCTAAATCATTCAAGGATATTACAATAAATAATGAAAAATGATCTTCCCTTTGTAGTCTGAGGAAAAGTGAGTGTAATATTCAGTCAAATATATTCAAGTGGTGGTAGGACAAAGATGAAAAAGTCCAGTGCAATAAGAGGCACCTATCTACATATTGATCTCTTGAAAAACACCTTTAGCAGAAACAACAATAAGGGTAATGAAATAAATGGAGCATCTAACAAGGATTAATTCCACAACAAATCATTATAAACAGATTACGAATGCTATATCTGATGAAAGGAGCGCTTAATAAAATGAATTCCTCACATACAACTAGAAAGCATTAGCAAGAATTTACACATATGAAAATGATGCAAACGGGAAACACAAACTGAATATGAACACTCTGATGAATCTCAAAAACTCAGAGAAACACTTTTCATTAACACTTCCAAGAAAGTTTACAGAGCTACAATTCGAGCATAGAGGCTTCAAAAAATGAAAGTCCAACCCTTGCTCCTTCATAGAGGTTACATTTATAGTGTTATGGGCTCCCAAGACCAACCTCGAAACAGAGCCCAATTTAGTTACAAAAAATGGGCATCGATCCTGAATCATCATTTCAAATCCTAACAGCTTTGAGGTGGCACATTTTCCATGATTTCTACATAAAACAAGAAATATGGAATAACGCGCATGATTGATTAAAATGGTAATGTGACATCTGGGACTGAGGCTCACTTGACTGAAAATCATGGTTCAGGGCACCTCCAACGGTTTTATGTTGACTCATCCTGACTTGTTCCTTTACCGAATGTCCCCTAGTGTCCCTCATTCTTGAGAATGTAGAATGTACTTGGTCCTCCCAAACTTCTTGACTGCTTTCCACTGATCTACGGTAGGTAATTCCAGAGTGGATGTTTCCTTAGAAAGCACCTGCATCTCCACGTGATTCCTATATGAAAAGTTTGGTATTCATGCACACGTGGCCTTGAAAGTGATCACTATCTAGAAATCATCTGCTAGCTTATCAAAAATTGCCATTCCAGACAAAGATTGCTGCATATCTGCAAATTTGGAATGTTCTGACTTGCATTGAATCAACAGGTCGTAGTATTCCTTTTGTGACCACATGCCATCCATTTCCTTCCAGAAGAATGAAAATCCTATTTTTACCAGAGGGTCAATCATTTCGATAAACACTTTCATCTCACGCATCATGATATCAACCTTAGCGTCAACAGTTTCTAAATTATGGTATTGATTTACCACCTTCCTGGCCCAAGTGATGATAGAAATCCTATCCTTTATACCAGCATTTCTAATTTCCTCTTTTGTTAGCCCATTTAGAAACTCTATAGTACTTTTAGCATAGTCAACAGGTTTCTTATTTATCTTCTCTTTGACTACTTTAACACTTTGTTTGGCCGCATGTATAACCCTTTTTTTGTCCAGAATGTAATCTAGGTAGGGCCTTAACTTGGTGGCCTATGATATGAGGAAATCCCATATCATGTGCTTCGCCCCCTTGACTGTTGATTTCCATGTGACCTCTTGTATCAACTTCTCATTCTTGGCCTACAATTCAGCACATTTTTCCTCCCAGTTCATTCTTTCACATTATCTGTCCACTGCGAAACCTTCCAGGTTCTTTTTCTGGTGCTTCAACCCTGTCAGCTCCAACTCCTTTAGAAATACCTGTGTCAAGGCTTGAACAAGGGAAAGGTTAACCGCGGTCCCTACCTAATTCCGCTGACCTGAGGGAAAGGTTATTTGCGTGCATGTTGCAGGAGCAGAATTGCCCCCCGCCNTGTCAAGGCTTGAACAAGGGAAAGGTTAACCGCGGTCCCTACCTAATTCCGCTGACCTGAGGGAAAGGTTATTTGCGTGCATGTTGCAGGAGCAGAATTGACCCCCGCCATTGATCGTGAGAGGGGTAGATATGGGTCGTTGAAACCTGTGGCCCCTACCAAATTACGGCATTTTGATAGTGGAGCGCAAGTTATATTGGAGGAATCCATCTCTGTCGTATATCTAAGACCAAGGTAATCTAGGTCGTCGAAACCTATGGTCTCTACTCAATTCCGCGGAGTTTGAGATTTCATTTCTCCGTGCAAGTTCCATCAGCGAAACTCGAGACGACCGTTAATATACCTCTGTCTTTCGATCCAACGGTTGATCCTACCTACCATTTAACACCATTCTGCAATCACCCAAAATATTTATAGCGAGCATTTTCAATTTGTGGAATTGTTCGTCACTGTTGATCCTGATCATGGAGGATCTGCACCCTTCGTTCCCGCCACCACATAACCATGAACATATTTTCATATCTGAACTCGAATGAAAGGTTACAACTTAAGGATTTTCGAAGTTTGTTCATGCCACACGATGGAATAATTCATTTTGACATTCAGCCTTAGGAATAAGCGTCCCAAGCAACTTTAGCCCCCTCTCTGCATACCTCTAGGTCATAAAACATGAAAAAAAAATTCCCTAACCCCTCATTTTTCACTGGCTTACTCTTTTACAAGGGAATAAGTGTGAATGCATTTGTAAAAGTCCTCGAATTTAGCATAGGTGCTAACACTAAGTACCTCATAAGGTGGAAAAACCTATCAGTTGAAGATTCGACATGAGAAGATGAGTAATTCATACAGAAGCATCCAAAACTAATCAAGTGTTGAGGACAACACTTGTCTGAAGAAGAGGGGCATGTTAAGCCTTAAATGTGGGCACGTTTCCCCCTATATTGTGGTGCATTACATTAATTTTGATGTCGGATTTGGTCCATTAATTGTAATTGTCATTAGTATGGTTATATTAGTTATGTTGGCTTGGGTCAGTGGGTTGTAATTGTACCTCATAATATCCTATATATAGGAAATAAAACTTTTCATTCGAGTATTTTGTCTTGTATTGTCGTGTGTACTCAGTACATTCTGTAAGGAGGTTTCCCCCTCGAAGAGGCTTGCTATTCATCTATTAAAGCATGGATTACTCTCTTCTGGTCTATTTTTGTTCTTTTTATGCTTTTTCTTGTTAATTTTGTACCTAGGAATGTGTTCCCCTAGTGAAAATTAGCCTAAGTCACAAAAAGGGGAAAATAGCATGACCCTTGCATTAAATGACTTGATATTAGCATTTAATTCCACTTTAGAGATTAAAGTGACTTTTTGATAAATTTAAGTGAGGTGAGTGAAATTAGTTTTGGAGAGAATTAAATTATTTTTTATTCTCATCCATCCATCTAAATCAATGTGCACCCTTGGATTAGATGTCTCTTCACTTACCCCAAGCATCCAATAAAAAAGGCAAGGGAAAGGCTTTTCACCGCTAGAATTCTTTCATGAGTTTTGAGAGAGCAGAGAGCAAATCGAATTCTTGAGAGCAAAAGAAGAAAATTGAAGGAGAGAGAAACAAGACACAGGCACAAATTTCAAGGATCAGTACAGCAGGCCTGTACAACAATTTTGGGCACATTTTTTTGGAGAAGAAAAACAGTAGCACAAATTTCCATGCTGTGGCACGAATTTCGAGGCAAAAAGAATTCAATACAGTTTGTATAGTCCATACAATCCGTACAATGGCACGCAATTCAAGGTTTGTATAGCTTGTACAATGGAACGCAATTCAAGGTTTGTATAGCTTGTACAATGGCATGCAATTCAAGGTCTGATACAGTGAAATATGTACAATCCATACATTGTTGGTTTAACACAAATTTTGAGAAAGATTTATGGGTTTTGTGGATGAGATAAGTTGTAATTTTATTGTTGCTTTTATTTTACTGAAGAAATAAAAAGAACTCTCTCTAACATGTTTTCCCCTTGTGGGTTTTTCCTGGGCATTTTGCCAAAAAATACTGTGTCTAAATTTTTTTTGTGAGTCCTAAAATTTATGTCAGTGAATTTTTTCGTGTTTCATGTTTTAAATTCTTCATTAAAAGACTATTTCATTAACAACTGAAATTTATGGGTTTGGGCATTTAACTATGACAATGTGATTGAAACCAGTTGTGGAAAAACACTTTAAAAATCTACATGATTTCAGAGCTTCGTTGAAGAAGAGGGCATATTTTGTTGAAGAGGATAGAAATTAGACTTGCATTTTTAGACTTCATTTTTTTAGTGGGAAGAATTTACTTGAGTTCATATTTTTCCCTGTGATGGCTACTGGATTGAGGTTGGAGGACAGGTTGGATGGGGCCATGATTTTCTCTTCTTGGAAGGATAGAATAATTCTCATTCTTCAGGAGAATGACTTGTGGGATGAAGTGGTGAGCCACACACAAACACACCTTATTGTAGTTCCCCGCATCAGCAGATGTAGCAGCACTTACAACCTTTAACAAAAAGTGCATTAAGGCAAAAAGGTTCATCCTTGATGCAGTCAAGGATCATATCATTCCACATTTGACCACTAAGACTCGTGCCTATACAATGTGGGAGGACTTAACCAACTTGTATCAAAATTCAAATGAAAATCGGAATATGGTGCTTCGTGAGAAACTAAAGAGCATCAAGATGGCCAAAGTTGAGATTGTGACTACTTATCTTACTAGAATCACTCAAGTGAGAGATGAGCTTGCAGCAGTTGGGGAGGTTGTACCTGTCAGTGAGCTAGTGTGTACAGCCCTAAATGGTGTCTCCAATGCATGGACTGTATTCGTGGAGGCTATTGTTTCTAGGGAGAACATGCCCACCTAGGATTGTCTCTCGAATGACTTTGTGCAGGAGGAGAACTGAAGAGGCTTTAGGGATCTCTTCGACTAGTAAACAGGATGAGGAGAATGTGGCTTTGAAATCCAAGGGGAAGAAGAAGTTCAAGAAGGGTGGGGATAAGTAGCAACAAGTTGGATAGAAGAAAGACATGATCACTGTAAAGTGCTTTGCTTGTCAGGGGTTTGGGCACTGCGCTGGATAGTTCCCACACCAAAAGAAAAATAAGCAGCAACGGGCAACAACTTCAATTGAGATTGATGAGTTTACAGCAAGATTTGAGATAGATTTTCTCTCTGCGCTGGATAAGTTGAGAGAGCTTCTATCAGCACCAGCGCTCATATAAAGGACATGAGAAAGTATTTTGTGTTAATTGCTCATTCTTTGAGTGCATCTAGCACCAACACTTGGTTCATTGACAGTGCGGCTTCAAGCCACATGACAAGTGCTCGGGAGATGTTTTCTGAGCTTTCACAGACAGGGATAGATGTGGAGGTTGTTTTGGGGGATGACACATTAGTCAAACAGTTGGTCGTTGGACAGATACCTTGGAGAAGGATTCCATGAGACCCATGAATTTGATGGATGTCTTGTATGTCCCTGGGATGAAAAAGAACTTGATTTCAGTGTCCATGATTGAGGATAGGGGACTTGGTGTGTGCTTTCTTGATGGACAAGTATGCATTTTTCCCAAGGGATATAGACTATATGATTCCTCTGTCGTTGGAGTTAGATTTGGAAAGATGTATAAGTTACTTTTTCATCCCCAATATGCTTTGGCACACAACAGCAGTGATCCTTGTGAGTTGTGACATAGGAGGATGGCCCATCTGCATCATCCAACTCTGAGGATATTGAGACACATGGTTATAGGTATGCATGAGTTTAGCATAGAGCACAGTGATGTGTGTAGGGGGTGTGCTTTGGGAAAGTACACCAAGACTTCTTTTCTTAGATGTGACAATCATTCAACAAGAGTACTTGACTTGGTCCATTCAAATTTGTGTGGTCCGATGTCATATGTTTCATTATCAGGTTTTGAGTAATATGTGACATTTATCGATGAATTTTCCAGGGAGACTTGGATCTACTTCCTGAGGAGAAAGAAATCTGAGGAGATCTTGTAGAGGTTCCAAGAGTTCAAAGCTCTTGTGGAGAACCAGACTGGGAGGAGGATATGGGAGCTCAGATGAGTTTTGTAGGCAGGAGGGCATCAAGAGACAATTGATAGTTCCATATACCCTTGATCAAAATGGGGTAGATGAAATGAAGAACTGAGCTATAGTGGGAGTAGCCTGAGCTATGCTCCATGAACAGAGTATTCATTTCTTCCTATGGGTTGAGCCATGTAGCACAAATGTATATCTACAAAACAAGAGTCATCATCGTGTGTTGGGGTGCATGACTCATGAGGAGGTTTTATCTGGGAAGAAGCCTGAGGTGAGTCATTTTAGGATATTTGGTTGCTTGACTTATTCACATATGCCTTCCGAGAAGAGGACAAAGTTGGATCCCATTGCAGATAAGGACATCTTCGTGGGTTATGATGAGACTTCGAAATCCTTATGCATCTATATTCCTTCCCAGAGAAGAGTTGTTGTGAGGATGGAAGTGAGGTTTGAGGAGAAGAGGGATTTCTAGAAGTATTGGGAGTCAAAGCAGGAGGAGCCACTGGCTTCCACACCTCCGGTGGTTGCTAAGGGTTCAATGGGACAAAGTGCAGGGTCACATGTTTTTGGGATGACAGGACACAAGTTACTGGAATAGGTTCTTCAGGTACAGTGGTCCAACCAGCAGGTATTGTGGGGGCAAGTTCTAATTATACGGTTATAGGTTCACCAGTTGTAGTTACCAGATCACAGATTTCACCAATGGTTGGGTCACCAGCTACTACTCCATAGGTTCCTGGGCCATCCACTTCTGGAATTTCTTCAGAGAATAATACACCAGTGTGGGAGGAGCGTTCAGAGAAGAGGAATCCCAAGTAGCTTTGTGACACCTTGAAGGAAGCAAAGTCATTTGGATCATCCAAGGAACCCGTGAGAAGCATTTTGATGCCAGATAGGTTGGGTATGGCATTGGTTGCTAGTCTTCGTCATTTGGAGCCTTCTACTTTTGAGAAGGCCTCTCAACATCATATATGGAGAGTTTCCATGATGGAGGAGTACCATTACATCATGAAGAATGATGAATGGGATATTCTATCGAGACCAGAGGAGAAGTCTATTGTGACTTATCAGTGTCTTTATAAGGTAAAGCATGTTGCAAATGGCAATGTGGAGAAGTTCAAAGCTCGATTTGTGGCACAGGGGTTTTCATAGGTTGAGGGAGTTGATTATGATGATACCTTTGTGTCGATTTCTTGTTACTCTTTGATCGAGGAATTGATTTCCACTGCTCTAGAAATGGGTTGGAAGATCCATCAGATGAACATGAAGACCACATTTCTTGATAGAGTTATACAAGAGGAGGTGTATGTTGAATAGCCTTAGGGCTTTGAGATTCATGGGAGAGAGTCTCATGTATACAGGTGGAAAAAAGCCTTGTATGGACTAAAGTAAGCTTGGTACTCCAGGATAGACTCTTACATGTTATCGATGGGATTTCAGAAGAGCGAGGTTGATATGAACCTTTACTTCATTAAGGTTGGTGACGATTCGCTCATTCTGTTGCTTTATGTAGATGACTTATTCATTATTTTTCATGCAGTCCGTATAGCGACACGTAATTCGAGGTCCATACAATGAAATATGTACAGTCTATATAGTGGAACGTAATTCGAGGTTCGTACAATACAATATGTATAGTCTGTACATTGTTGGTTTGAAACTAATTCCAAGATAGAATCCTAGGTTATGCGGATGAGATAAGTTGTAAGTGTGTTCTTGCTTTTGTTAATTTTTGTACCTTGGAAAGTGTTCCCCTAGTGTTTTTTTCCTAAGACACTTAAAAGGGGAAAATAACATGACCCTTGCAATTAATGACTCGAGATGAGTTTTAATTTTCACTCTAGATATTAAAGTAACTTTTGATAAATTTATGTAAGGTGAGTGAGATTAATTTTTGGTGAGAATTAAATGTGCATTTAATCTCATCCATCTATCTAAATCATTGTGGGCCCTTGGATTAGGTGATTATTCAGCTTCCTCATTAATTCCAAAAATTGAAGGGAAGGCACTAGAGACTCATTCAGTTTTCCATGACCATTGGAGAAGGGAGAAAGAAAGAAAGTCGAATTTGATAAAAGGTGAGCAGCTTGAGCAGAGGCATGATTCCCAAGGAAATTGTGCAGCTTGAACTGGCACAAATTCCAAGGAATTCATACAACAGCAATAGCATTAATTTTGAGATAGCAATTAATGCATTAATTGCATTCATACTATACATTTCTGTACAATGGGTTTTAGTTAAGACAACACGAATTTCGAGGCAGGGGGCACAAATTTTGAGGCAAATATTTACTGTTCTAGTGGGCACGAATTTCAAGGCACTAGACCATACTGGTAGTCTATACGACGTCCATACATTATGTACATACAACATCCGTATAGTCTTGTAGAAGCACGTATTTTGAGGTGGTTAGCAAGCTGGAAATTCTAATAATTAATTTCTGAAGCAACACGAATTTCGAGGCCGGATTTTTCTCTTTTGGTTGAGATAAGTTGTGACTGAAAATTTTTATTTATGTTGTATTGTTGATTGAATAAATAAAGAATTTCTCTCTCATAGGTTTTCTCCTGAGGTTGAGGTTTTTCCTGGGTCAATTGACCAAAAATTTATGAGTCTAAATTTTTTATGTATGTGTGTTTCTATTACTGTTCATTAAAAGTTGTTAAATTCTTCAGTCTTTCAGTCAATATTGTTTATGATAAAAATGAACTAATTTGCAGCTAAAAATAAATTGGGTTGGGCATTAAACAATGATGAAAATAGTGTCTTGAAACTAGGTTGGGGAATGAGAAAATTTTACATGGTATCATAGTTGAGTTAGTGAAAGATCAGAATTAATACAGTGAAAATTTCAAATTGTCAGTGAATTCTTTTGGCAATGGGGCAGCACCTTGTTGGTATTAATTTGTCACAGTAATCTAGGGACTAAAACACAGTCTCATAAGAGATTTCAGACAATTAAGCATGAAAATGGCATAATGGTGCTGCAAATGGAGTAGCAGCTCTGTATAATCAATAAAGAATGAGTAATACAATACAATGATCATGCAAGGTGCATGAATGCCAAGATCATTTGAATTCCCAAGGAGGTCATTTGAATTGAATGAATGGGTGTAGCTTAACTAAATGTCAGCCATAGTAAACACACCTAGTTAACCCACTAATCAATCCGTGATTGACTCAACTAGGCCCTAACTGTATCGGAGTGTAATGGATGACCGAGTCTAACTGAAGTAGCTCATAAACATGTCACTACATGCCAATCAACAAATGGTACCGCATCATTAACTCCAATGAACCTCGATGAGGTTAACTGAAGTCAAACTGGTCATCAGAAGTGGTTGGAGGCACCCTGGTTGTCTCCAGTTCATAAATATTAATAAAAAAATCAATAAATGAAATGGAAGCACCTACACAACTCAGCTTAACTAGTTGTAACAATCAGTTAACAATTAGGTGCATTTATGGCACTCAAATCACCTCAGAATGGCTCTCCAATTAAAGGAGGAGGCCCGGTTAGCCTCCTTGATTGAAGGTAGGCGTGGGTGTGCTCATGCTGATGTCATAGAGTGCTCATTTGATACCGATTAAGTCAATTAAACTTAGGATAGCGGTTTAACAAGGCCATATTGACCAAATTAAGTGTGCATGTTGGGAAAATGACTCCAACACCCCCCTTAAGCTATACTCAAAAGGAGTAAAAATAAAATGCATGAAATGCTAGGGCCCCGGAAATAAAGGCCATAGGTCACCCTGTACAATAATGTAACTCAAACAATGCTCAAAAAATAAATCTAAGTGAGGAAAGAGGGAAAACCCAGTGGGAAAAACCCCCTATCAAGTTGAACACTGAAAGTAGTCTGATCACCCTGATGAACTCACCCCCAACAGTGAACGGAGGTAAGTGAACTTGTTTTCTGAAAAGCTCTTGGTGAAGATGTCTGCAATATGCTCATCAGTACGGCAGTATTGCATAATGATGGTCATGTAATGCACTAATTCCCTTATATAGTGCATGTGTATCTCTACATGCTTGGTCCTCTGCCTGGTAACTGGATCTGTGAATATCTTAATAGCACTTTGATTGTCACAAAAGAGGACAATGGACAAAGTACTACCAATATCAAAATCTGAAAGAATGCCTTGCAACCAAACAGGTTGGATGCAAGCATTCACCGCTCCTCGGTACTCGGCCTCTACTGAAGACAATGCTATGGCGGACTGCTTTTTGCTAGACTAGCAAATGGGGCCACCACCAAACATGAAGACATATCTAAAAGTAGACTTCCGATCAATAGAATCACTTTCCCAATCGAAATCTGTTTAACCAACCAGCTCTAGCTCGAAGTCTGCAGCATAGTGAATGTCGTAGGTCTTGGTCCCCTGAATATACTAGAGGATACTCTTGGCTGCCTTCCAATGAAGATCATCAGTGTGTTGCATGTATCTTGACACAGCATTCATGGCATAACATATATCAGGTCGATAATGAGTCAAGTAGAGCAAGCTACCTATCAGCTGTCAATAAATAGTGCAGTCCATGGGAGGTGTGTTTTTTCCTTCTTCAAGGTTGATCCCTGAAAGGAAAGGGAATGAAGCAGCCTTACATTCAGCCATGTTAAACTTAACTAACATGTATGATATGTATTTAGACTGAATGACCATTATCCCATCAATATTTTTCTCAATTTCGAGCCCCAAAAATTGCTTCAAGAGCCCCAAATTGTTCATTTCAAATGCATTGTGGAGAGTAGTTTTAACCCGCATAGTGACTTCTTTAGTTTGCAAACCAAAGATGGATCAGAAATACAGCCCTCAGACTGCTTCATGTATATCTCCTCATGAAGATATCCATGTAGAAAGGCAGACTTAACATCCATATGATGCACTTCCCAATGCTTAGATGCAGAAATTGCCAAAACTAGGCGGATGGAGTCCATTTTTGCAACCGATACAAAAGTCTCATGGTAGTCCACACCTTGGACCTAGGAGAAACCTTTTGCTACCAACCTTGCCTTATATTTGCAGGTTGTTCCATTAGTAGCGACCTTAGTCTGAAACACCCACTTGCATAGAACCAATTTCCTCCCTAGAGGAAGAGAAACTAGCTCCCAAGTAGTGTTTTTCTGAAGAGAATTCATCACTTCGTCCATGGCAACTTGCCATCTCAGATCCATCCGAGGATGGTAGTAAGACTTGAGATCTGAACTTATCATTAAATAACAAGATTCAGACAACAAATGATCAGGACAATAGAGCGCAATACCTGCTCTTTGGAAATCAGACCGGGTTCTTCTTGGATCATCCGGATTTCCAATGTTTTCACCTACGAAGGAGAGTGTTTGTCGGGCCCAAGTTGGGAGATGATTTTTTACTTCAAGTTCTAATTCAGCATATGATGTTTGTTGTACACTAATATCAGAAATCAGAGGATCCAAATCAGGTTCATCACCCCCAATTCCATCATCCAAATTTTCACTAGAATAGGAAGGAAATTCAACAATTTTCTCCTTCACTAGTTCTACCTCCTGAAGAGGCTCATCGAACATGACACTCCTTTCAATGATGATCTTTGTTCTGATATCCAGCAGCTTGAAACCTTTAGATTCATCAGGATATCCAATAAACAGACATTCAATGCTTTGTGGTTGCAAAGCTTCCTTTTATCAAGCAGAATTCAGGCCCATGCAGTGGACCCAAACACTAATACAAAAGCGCGGGTTTTTCCATGGAGGTTTTCCACGTTTCATACTTTTTGGTGTGAAATCGGAAGCAAAATGAACTTGCCGTTGCTGTATCGACGCTTACTCGTCGCTGTATCGACGTTGGTAATCTCCGCCGTCGCTATATCGACGCCTTCCTCCTTCAAGGTCACTGTATCCACGGAGCTACGTCGCTATAGAGACGGTAATGTCAAGCTATGTCTTTTTAGTTGACCCAGGGCGCTTAAGTCAATGTTTTAG
>LPNX010623953.1:243258-315124 GCA_001517045.1 Pseudotsuga menziesii | reverse complement strand
TAGTGTATGAGAAAGGTGTCTTTTGATTTTAGGTCTTGAAGCAGAGGCTTGGAGATTGATTGGGAAAAGCTCAAAGCTTAGATCGGCCTTCATAAATAAAGTACTTGATCTCTATTCTAAAAATCCCTTTATTTCATATAATACATGTTATGTTAGATTCTTGCTTGTTTTAGTCTCAGTCTGTCTCTGTCTACCCCAGTATGTTGGTGGCCTCACCCCAACCATAGGATCAATTTCCCTAACAACAGTTTGACCAGCATCGGCAAATTTGCATGAATGGGCCACATGTCAATAATAAAACAGGAAGCTTTTATTTATCCTTGTGCTAAATGCTTCTTCGTTGTGGATTTCAATTTAGCAAAAGACCATGATCAAATCCTCAACTCAAGCCCTTGGTTTTGGGCCAACTCCATGCATGAAGGCCCTAGCTCCAACCTTTAATCCAACTATTAGCCCCTTTTCCACACCTCTTTCTTGGGTTTGGTTCCCCAATCTCCCCCTCAACATTTGGGACTACGACTCTCCAAGGGATATCGACAATGCTCTACATAAATTTCACTTAAGAAGCAAAGAGACAAAAATATCCCTAAACTATTTATGACAGAAATTTGAACAAACCAGCAACGCTACAGATCCCTTGTCCATGTGCAGAAACTGCCAAATATGATGATGTTGGTGACGATGGATATGAACATGTATCTCTGTTATGTTTCAGTTCATTTATGAGCTGAGTGTGATATTCTGCAGCAATCTAGTCCTGAAAGGCTTGAGCTAACTTATGCCTATTTTTTCTTATTATCCATAACCCAATTTTATATGATGTTCAAACACCAAATTTTTGAGTTGCCATTGGGTCTGAATCTCTGATATAATACAAAATTTTACTGGAGGAAAAGATGTCTGGCAATGCTAGGCTTCTGTATGCTTGTCAAGTTCACCTTCCATACTGTTAAGTTCAGTTGTGATAATTATGTTTCAGCTTATACACACCACAATACAAACAAGTTTTAGTCATAATAGTGATTGCTGCAAAGCAGCCAGCTGTCTAGCATATGATGTATTCCTTGATATTCGGTCTCTGAAGGAATAGACAGGACCTAGTAGAGGCTACTTGAATCTTTTTACCCAGTTGTCAGTTATGATTTGTATTGTCATAAGTTTGATTTTGTCAATGATACTAAGGGTGTTTTGTTTGTCATAAGTATTCAATTTGTTGTGTGGGTTTAGAGAACAGAGCTCCCCTGTATGGCCAAAATGAACATAATTTGCTTAAGGAAAGAGCTTGACACAGTCCACATAATTTGCAGCTCTATTTTTAAGTGAGTTATAACTTATCACAATTAGATGTATGACTTAACCTTGCAGACCATATAATTTGCAAATTATGACTATACCGGTTATGCTGTCATTTAATTTATGGTTTTGAGATGGATGTTTGTAAATGTGTCCCAAATATATGTAAAATGAGTAGGAAAGTGTATTACTGAAATTATTTTTCAATATCAAATAAGGGAACATCAAATTTCTGTCTATTGATATGTTTCTCATGATAAGATGACTATAAAGCCGATGTAACAACCAAGTGATGGTTCTCAAGCATGTCAAAATTTGACCAATTTTGGAACTTGTGGTAACTTGTTTGGTATCTAAAACTCAAGTCTTAAAGCCTTCCAACATCTTTTCTTTATATTGGTATAATATCATAGTCATCATTGTTTGTTTAAAAATTCTTTATATAAAACTAGCTTCTCCGGGGTTTAAATATTCTTTTTTAGATTGGTATATTGTTTTTGGCATGCTCATGTTTCAATTTTCACCTAACAAGTGAGATCCATGAGGCAAACATGATCCATTGAGATTTTTAAGAGGTGTTGATTGCAGGAGTGTAATCTTCATTTTCGACCATAGTTGACCTTGTATTGAGTTGGGTATTCATCCACTTGTGCTCATTTGTATTGAGTTGGCTGTTTATACACCCACTTTCACTTGTATCGAAGTGGGTATTTAGAAATCCACTCTCATTTGTATTCAGCCATCGACCAACCTTTATCAAGTTTGGTAGTCACATGAACTCTCTCCTATTTTTGGTTGCAACGGACCCATTATTAACTCGAGTACCTGTAAAGTTGTAAACCCACTCTTGTTTCCATTTCACCATTTCTCTCTATAGCCCTTTGTTTAGCGAGCTGGAATGCAATTGAGAATCCCCACATTTGGCTATAGTCAACTCATTAATGCATTTGGTTTGGCATTAATGTAATATTATATTGTAATACTAGGTTATGGTTTAGGGACCTATTTCAACTTATATGTGGGCCCAGAATCCTCTTGGGTAGGGTGCCCTATCTTTTGCCTAGTGTATATACTATAAATATGCATTTAGTTATTTCATTTGTAATTCATCATCTTGTGATCTTCTTCATCATTCTTTTATTAAGTCCTTTTATGCCTAAGGACATCTATATCTTTGGAGTTCACCTTGTGCTTGGGTATTTTTCTCTTGTGTATGGGTTACTTTTCTCTAGTGCTCCTATGGATCAACTCTATAGTTTTTTGTTGTCATTGGTAAGTTTCTCTACGGTAATGTTGTTATTTTCTCCATTTGTTGTAGGTTTTAGCCTTTAGGGTTTGTTGGTGGTTCCATTTGATCCTTCTCTTTCATATGGATCTCAACATGGTTTCAGAGTGGGTGTGAACCTCCCTTACTCTTTTCAGTATTGGTTAGGGTTTCTTTATGGTCGATTTTTGTAGTGATCAAAATTTGCAGCTGAAGATTGTTCCTAATTTGCAGAGTATTGGGACTATTTCATGGTGACTGGCTGTAGTTGGACACCTTCTTTAGGGTTGTTTAAGACCAACGTTTGTGCTATTTTTGAGACCCCTGGCACGAGATTTGAATGCCCAACATCAAAGCTTACCGGCTATTTCATTTCAACCATCTTTTCTGGAGCTAATCCATGGCTATGGGCTAGTGGCATCACTTTTTTTTGTGATTGCAAAAACCAGGCTTTCAGACCATCTCATTTATTTTTATTTTCAGCAACAGTTCAGAGGCTCTTGGTTGGTGGCATCACCTTTTTTAGGGCTGTGGAACTCAGGCTTCAGATCTGATTTTTTTTTCAGCAGCAGATCCAGAGATATTAGCTATAGTGGCATTGCCCTATGGGTTGCAGAACTAGGCTTTCCAGATCTGATTGTTTTTCAACGGCTGATCTTTTGGCTAGTGGCATTGCCCTAAGAGCTGCAGAACTATGATTTTGAGATACAACTTTTTCACAATGGATCTAAAGTTTTTTTGGCTAGAGGCATTGCCCTAAGGGTTGCAGAACAGGCCTCGATTTGTTGGTTGCATAAGCTGGCGACGGCTGCAACTATTTTTTTTTTTTAAATTTCACCCAACTATTGGACAACAATAAACTTAGTTTGTTGAAGCATTTGTTTAAATCATTGTATTTGCTATTTGTTAAGGGGCTTTTGCAGATATTTTCTATTTGCTGAGCTGAACTACAGTGGATTTATTTGGTTTTCTAAGGCTGATACATAGAACATATTGTTAACACATTTTATTGTCAAGGAATATTAAATTCACATCTAAACTAGCATTTGGTTTACCATGCACAGAAATGTTTTAGCTTTTGGGGAGTTTCCTATATGTGATTTTTTCTCCACTGTTTTAGAGCGTTCATGCAAATGTAGGGTTTAAGAACACCACCCTCCTGAGTTTGACTGTCTTGTTAACTTAGTTTGATTGTCTTGTTAACGTAGTGTTTTAGGCAAAGATTTGAACGGGACTTTGTTTTTATTATGATAAATGGAAAATCTAAAACGTAGAGAAAATCAATATAAAATCAAGAGAGTTCTCTGTCTTTGATTGCATGAATGAGAAGTGAAGACCTCCTTATAAATGGTTACATACTAGTGATTCAATCCACATTCAATCCACTCTATGAATGTGGGGATAGACTGAAAAACACCGACTGTCAGCATCAATAGGTTATGACCATATTTTTTTTTTTAAAAACTACAGATAGCGTCGCTATATCGACGCCTTTCCGTGGAACTTTGCGACGCCTTGCCGTCGATATAGCGACGTCAGACCGTCGCAAGTATTGAATTTTGAAAATTCCATTCTAGGAAGGGCCGTCGATATAGCGACGTCAGACCGTCGCAGGTATTGAATTTTGAAAATTTCATTCTAGGAAGGGCCGTCGCAATTGCGACGTATTCTCGTCGCTCTTGCCACGCAATTAACGGGTCATCGCTATTGCGACGAAATGAGTGCCACGGGAAAAAAAACACTTAGACGTGGCAATATCCATGCTTTTCCGTGGATATTGCCACGTTTTTGCCATGGCAAAATTGATCACTTGTACTAGTGAAACACCCTCAGATTCGACACATCCGACTTGTGTCCGAAATATGCTTCAAATGGGATCTTCCTTTTCACTGATGAGTGTGGTAATCTATTCTAAATATATTCTATAGCATTCATGGCTTCAGCCCACAAATTTGCAGCCAGCTTCTTTGATTCCAGCATGCAAGTGGACATCTCCTTGAGAGACCGATTCTTCCTCTCCACTACACCGTTCTGCTGGAGAGTGTAGGGGACTGAATGTTGGATCTGAATACCACTTTGGGAAAATATATGCAGCAACTCATTACTAATATACTCCTTGCCATTATCAGATCTCAAAATCTTGATCCTTTTCCAGATGCATTTTCAATCAATGCCTTCAATTCAATGAATTTTTCCAAGACTTTCGACTTCTTTTTGATAAAAAAGACCCATGTGTATCTAGAAAAGTCATCAATGAAAGTGAGAATGTACCTTGATCCATTCATGGATATGGTAGGCATGGGTCCGCTGATATCATAATGTATCAGCCCCAAGATGCATGATGCTCGGTTTGCCTTCCCCCGATTAAACTTATGCTCAGGGTGCTTTCCAACAACACAGCCCTTGCATATTTCGGTGGTATCTTTGATGACCGGGAGGTTTTCAACCATGGAATTCTTCTATAATTGCTACAAGTACTTAAATTTCAGGTGGCCGAACCTCTCATGCGACAGTCTACTAACCTCATTTCCATGAGTTAGCAATGTGGCTGGCTTTGCATCTGCCACAAAATAGGAGAACTCCTAGGCTTTTGCATGATGGTTTGCAAGGCCTTTTGCTACAAGTTTTTCAGATGCAAGTTCTATGATCTCTACATCATCTGGGCTAAAGGAGACTCTCTTGGGCACTCTCGTATGTGTCATTTGATAAACACATAGGAGGTTTGATGCAAGAGATGGTACATACAGAACATTGGGAAAATAACCATGCTTAAGATTTACAGTACCTTGTCCTTCGGATATGATTGTGGAGTCATCTTCCATGTGGATGGGGATGGATTTTTCGGTCTCCAAGGATGAGAAAGAGTCTCTCATCCATCATGTGATTCGAAGCTCCAGAATCTATCAAAAGAGCTTTGGACTTCGAAGTGCTTGCCATGAGAGCATGACCTCTTTCATGTTGGGGTTCCCGATCTTGCTGATCTCTCCTTTGAAAGCTTTCTGGAAGATTGATGTGATTTTTCTCAAGAAGAGAAGTAGCTTCATCAAGTTTCTTTTTCATGCAAGCATGTTCAGGGTGGAAGCCCTTTCCGCAGTATGAACACTTGAATTTTTCCTTTTCATGGTGCACTTTGTTTTTGTTCTTCTTCGATCCGGAAGGCTCTTCATGCTGTTGGTTTTCAACTTTAGACTTAGGAGCTTCAAATTTGGTTTTTGGGTTCTTTTGCTGCTTTCCTTTACCCTTAAGATCTTTAATCCCCGAAGCATAAAGGGCTTGATCACGGGAGGATCTGATGATCCCCATTTGGACAAGCTTATCATGTTCACTTGTTAGGGACTCAATGAAGGTATTGAGTGAAGGCATCTTCCATCCAGGAGTTGTGAGTTTCCCCACACGAAATGTCGAGACAAACACCGAATAATCAGCTCCAAGTTTGGAGAGAATGGTGAGGATGAGTTGATCATCCTCCTTCTCCACCTTACGTTTCTTCAACAGTAAGACAATGTGCTTGAACTTTGTGAAAAAATCATTTAAGGTCTCGAAATTAGAAGGTTCGAGAGACATTAACTCATTTTCAAGTTGGAAAACTCTCAAATCATCCTGTTTTCCATACAGGGTGTCCAATTTGTCCCAAATTTCCTTTGGAGTCTTCAATCCCGAGAGATGGAAAAGAAGATCCCTAGAAATAGAGAGGCACAAGAATAAGAATGATTCATCTTTCTTGTTCAAGAATCTAGCTTTGTCTATCACATGAGTAGGATCTTCTTCAGTGTCCATAGTGACCCGATAGAGTCCTCTAGAACGTAGTTGGATCTCCATATCTCCTTTCCATGAATGGAAATTGAACGGAGTCAAGAGTTCGACGGAAGAAGCCATCTCAAACTGATGTAGTGAATGCTTTTCACCAGTTAAAAACTGCAAATCACAACAAAAGGGGCACCGTAAAGTCGAACAACCTGCACATTTTAGGCTTTCATCACACCCATCATAGTTGATCAAGCAAGCTTGATCAACAATTCCTTAAACTTAGGGTATTAAGTTGTAAGCCTTTGCTTCTGGTGCAGTGCTAGAATTTTAAGCTTTTGCTCAATTTTTCATGCAAGATTTGTCAAAAACCATGTTTTTGAGAGATCTAAGCTTCATCCTGTTGTGAGCTCTGATACCATATTAATCTGTCATAGTAATCTAGGGACTAAAACACAATCTCATAAGAGATTTCAAACAATTAAGCATGAAAATGGCATAATGGTGCTGCAAATGGAGTAGCAGCTCTGTATAATCAATAAAGAATGAGTAATACAATACAATGATCATGCAAGGTGCATGAATGCCAAGACCATTCGAATTCCTAAGGAGGTCATTCGAATTGAATGAATGGGTGTAGTTTAACTAAATGTCAACCACAGTAAACACACCTAGTTAACACACTGATCAAGTCGTGATTGACTCAACTGAGCACTAACTGTATCGGAGTGCAATGGATGACTGAGTCTAACTGAAAGTAGCGTAGACACATGTCATTGCATGCCAATCAACAAGTGGTAGCTCATCATTAACTGCAATGAACCTCGATGAGGTTAACTAAAGTCAAACAAGTCATCAGAAGTGGTTGGAGGCGCCCTAGTTGTCTCTAGTTCATAAATATTAATAAAAATAATCAATAATTGAAATGGAGGCGCCTACACAACTCAGCTTACAATCAGTTAGCAATTAGGTGCATTTATGACACTCAGATCACCCCAGAATGGCTCCTCGATCGAAGGAGGAGGCCCAGTTAGCCTCCCTGATTGAAGGTAGGCATGGGTGTGCTCATGCTGATGTCATAAAGTGCTCATCTGATGCCGATTAAGTCAACTAAACTTAGGATAGTGGTTTAACAAGGCCAAATTGACCAAATTAAGTGTGCATGTTGGGTAAATGACTCCAACAGTTGGGACTTGAATTTACAGTGAAATGGCAACAAGACTTAGGTTGGAGGATAGGCTAGATGTAGTGCTCTGCCTAACCGGTAGAGCACTGTGTCCATCTCTCTGTGATGTTCTCTATCCTAAGCTCATTCTGAGTTAGTTTTTAATAAAAATCAAGACATTTAACCATATTACAGATTTATATCCGGGTCTGTTCTATTAGCTTTATAAACATATGAATGTACAAGTATGAACTATAAACATATTAAAATAGAAATATGAGTTGTACATGTTTGATAAACTTCATGAGTTTTTGTAAATTAGACAATAATACCATGCATGAATTTAGTATCTAAATACCTAGAATTTAAATACCTGGAATCAGCGGTTTTAGTAGATCCAATAGTTTGATGTAGACCTTGTAGGCTCCTTCTTCTTCCAGCTTTCCATCCAAGCCTTTATTAACAAAATGATGTGCCACCCTGCCGACAAGTTCTCATCATGTGCTGGCCCTAGGAAACCCATGGGTTTCCTAGTCCCCAAGCCCACAGACCAATAATACTGAGAGCAGCTTCCTCTCCGTTCTTTATCTTCTCAGTCATTTACAGATATTCTCGTCTTTGAGTTATCCCCCTCCTCAATTTTCTCCTCATTCTCCAATCATGCAGAGTAATTTCCAAAATAAAATTCCCCCCCCCTCATCTCTCCCTGCTACCTCCCTAAATACTCATCTTCTTCCTCCTTTCTTCCACCTTCCTCCACCGCCTCTTTTCCCAAAACACTTCCTTTTTTCCCCTCATTTTCGATGCTCGTCCCTTCTTATAATCATGAATATACATTTATTTATTCAATTGTCCTTATCTTGAGCATCCCAATAATTAGGGTTATTTAAATTGAATCGAATAAATTGGTTGTCAAGCATTTATTAATTCTTGGAATGTTCACCATTGGTCCCTCATGGGATGGAGGTTTAATAGCTAGTCCTACTCAAATCAATTATGTAGAATAAAATAATAATTTAGTAATTATCTTGTGTACAGGTGAGTATCTTAGTTGTCTTACTTGATCAGAATCTAATGTTTGTAATCATATTAATAAGTAGTATTATAAAATAAACCATGTCATATCTTGATGGTCATATTTCACAGTTCAATATACATGTTTAACCTACACGGAATGATTTGGTCTATTTAATTAATCATTGTTTTATTCTAGTTATTTCCACTTGGGTTTAATTGAACGATTGACTACGTTTACCACAAGAGTGTAGTAATAACAATAATAATAATATTAATTGTTTAATTTAAATAATTGACTATGGTTAACACAAGATCTTAATAATAATTATCATAATAATAATAGAAATAATTGTCTAATTCAACTATCGGTTATGTTTACCACAAGAGGCACTATAATAATAATAATAATAATAATGATAATAATAATACCTTTAATAATAATTATAATTAAAGACATTTTATAGTTGTTTGTTTTTAATGACAAGTATCATAGTCATGAGCATGTTATCTCTAGATTCATAATCAAAACACAATTAGGGGTTTAAACAACCCTGAAAATTTTGTTAATGTAAATGAACAATGTTTAAGTCTACGCACGACAACTTTCTGAGGATTATTCTAATTTACGACACTTGATCACTTACGTATTACAGTGTTCACCTATCATTAATGAATACCTATGAAAACCTATACCATTAGTGATCGTTTTAAGTATTGGTATGCTGATATTGGTATACGTGTGCAAAGTGTGCATGCATGACCAGTGCATGCATAGATCATACACGTACTATAAGAAAACATCATATATCCTATATATATATATAATAATAATAACAATAATATTAACAAAATAATAATGATTCACATAGATAGGACATTCATGGATACAAGACATAACAATCGCAAATACCTAACCGAATTGACATACAAACATGTAATCTTTTCATCATCAATCAATCATTAATTATTAATGAATTAAGTTATAACATCATTATATTTTCAGATTCATTACTCAATCAATTATTTTCAAGGAAGAGGCACCTACTACTACTAATCTTGGTGTCGTAGATCCCCCCCTGACCCAACACAATACTAGCTATAACATCCTCTCTTCCTAACCTACGTCCGCACCCTCCCTATCCTTCCTCTGCTAGTATAGAAGTGGATGTCGGCTTCACCGACCTGACCACATAAGAACCTGAGAGCGATAGCGTCGGCTGAACAGCGGACCTAGCCTCTCCTAGTAGGCATCCGACCATCGTCATCACAACAACATGGGGAGCATGTCTTAGCACGGCCCTCCCACGACCTCGGGTACCCGACCGTCGTCATCACAACAACATGGGGAGCATGTCTCAGCACGGCCCTCCCACGACCTCGGGTATTATAAAAACACAAGGTGGAACACATCCATCCCTCTCAACCTCCTGGGTCTATATACCCTATCAAAAACATACTTTGCTGCTATTGAGATTATTGGTCTGTGTCATCGTATCATCAATTTTGGTAATCAAGGCTCTTCTGCAGAAATAGGTACTATACCACACTTCATATCAAGTATCCATTTATTACATAGCCTGTGTGTCCTGCAGATTAATATTTTGAAAACATACATTCATAATAATATCTCCATTAAATCATCAGTTGGTGTATATTATCAACAACATTTCCTTTCATTGTATAACTTATTAAATTGATCCCATCATGGGTCAATATCCATGTACCACATCATATATATATATTAAATTTATCAATGATGACAATTAAACATACATTGTCTTTATGAACAAAGGAATATCATGATAACTATAATATAGTAACCTCACAACATAATCATAACCTCACAATCAATGTATCAACATAAGCATAGTAACATCTTAGACATAGTAGCAACATCTGTCATGTCATAAATATGGTTTACTCAGTCGAACTGAGTCCAACATTTACTAAGAAAATAAAATGCAACATGTCGATATGTCTAGTCAAATATGGGCACTACACTAGACGGGGCTGGGAATTTTGTTCCATGGAAAGTCAAATTGATGTTTATATTGGAGGAAAATGAACTTTGGGATGAATTGGTTCATAATACACAAGCAAACCATGTGATAGTTCCCGCTTCCACCGATCCACGAGCACTTTCAGCCTTCAACAAGGACATAAAAGCTAGAATAATTATACTAGATGCAGTTAAAGCTCATGTTATCACACACATCTCTAGCAAAACATGTGCATATCAGATGTGGGATGCTTTGACCAACGTGTTTCAAAAATAAAATGAGGACCGAAAAATGGTGTTGAGAGAAAAATTGAAGAGTTTCAAGATGGCCAAGGTTGAGGGAGTTACTTTCTACCTTACTAGGATATCTCAGGTGAGAGATGAGCTTACAGCAATGGGGGAGGTTGTTTCTGGCTCTGAGCTAGTGCAGACAATTGTGAATGGGGTTGCAAAGGCTTGGGATGTTTTGTGCAGGCTATAGTAACCAAGGAGAACTTACCTTCTTGGGACAGAGTTTGGGATGACTTTGTTCAAGAGGAGACCCGGAGAGGACTTGTGCAAGGGAGCTCTTCTACTAGCAAGGAGGATGAGGAGAATTTGACTTTAACTGCCAAGGGAAAGAAGAAGTTCAAGAAAAGCCCTAAGAAGGGTGGGGCTAAGCAGCAAGGTGGACAGACGAAGGACTTGAGCACTGTAAAGTTCTTTGCTTGTGAAAAGCTTAGGCACTATGCTGGAAAGTGCCCACAAAAGACGAAGAAAAAGCAACAACAAACAACAGCTTCAGCAAAGGTTGATGAGTTTACAACTAGATTTGAGAGAGTTTTCTCTCTGTGTTGGGCATGTTAAGAGAGAGAGAGAGTGCGTCTATCATCACCAGTACAGACATTCAGATTGAGAGGGAGCATTCTTTGTTGACTAGCCATTCTTTAAGTACATCCACCACCATCACTTGGTATATTGACATCGGAGCTTCTAGCCACATGACATGTGCTCAAGAGATGGTCTATGACCTTTCACAAGCAGGTATAGATGTGGAGTTCGTGTTGGGGGATGACAGAGTTGTCAGAAATGTTGGGCGTGGTACCATTACATTTTAGAGAGTCCATGAGTCCCATGACTTTGACAGATGTGTTGTTTGTACCTGGGATAAAAAAGAAACTAATATTAGTTTCCATGATTGAAGATAGAGAACTTCGAGTGTCTTTCCTGGATGGACATGTGTGTGTATTCTCCAAGATTGTAGGAACATCTGCCTCTTACACCATTGAGGTCAGATGTGGACTGATGTACAAACTCTTATTTCATCCCCTGCATGTTTTGACACATAACAACAGCAGTGAGCTTTGTGAGCTATGGCATAGGAAGATGGCTCACCTGCGTCATCTAGCTTTGAGGATGTTGAGGGACATGGTTACAAGATTGCCTGAGTTCATCACTGAGCACAGTGATGAATGCAAAGGGTGTGCTTTGGGAATGTACACCAAGACTGTTTTTCCGAGCAAAGATAGCAAGTCAGAAGGAGTGCTTGATTTGATACATTCTGATTTGTGTGGTCCTATGTCATCTGTTTCTCTAAGATTATGTGACATTCATCGATGATCATTCCAGGAAGACCTGGATCTACTTTCTGAGGAGCAGGAAATCTGAGGAGGTCTTGTAGAGGTTCCAAGAGTTCAAAGCTCTTATGGAGAAACGGACTAGAAGGAGGATTCGGACACTCAGATCAGATAACAGGGGTGAGTATACCTCCAAGGAGTTTGATAAGTATTGCAAACAGGAGGGCATACAGGGACAGTTGACAGTACCATACACTCTTAAGCATAATGGAGTAGCGAAAAGGAAGAACCGATCTATTGTTGGAGCAGTGAGAGCCAGGTTACATGATCGGTCACTTCCTTTATTTCTTTGGGTCGAGGCATGTAGTACAATTGTTTACCTTCAGAAAAGGATTCCCCATTGTGTCGTGGGGAGCAAGACTCCTGAGGAGATGTTCACAAGAAAGAAGCTTGAGGTGAGTCATTTTCACTATTTGTTTTTTCACATGTCCTTTCTGAGAAGAGGACAAAACTTGAGCCCACCGCAAAGAGAGGCATCTTTGTGGGGTATGATGAGACTTCGAAGGCTTTCTGCATTTATCTTCCATCTCTAAGGAAGATTGTTGTGAGGTGGGAAGTGATATTTGAGGAGGAGACGGCCTTCAGAAAGTCCAAAGAGCCGATGCAAGAAGAGCTGTAGGTTCCCCCACCTCAAGCAGCTTCACAGATACCTTCACTACAGAGTACATGTTCACAAGTTTCTGGGGTTACTGGGCCACAGGTTATAGGCACAAGATCTTCAAGTTCAGTGGTTTAGCCAGCAGGTACTTCGGGGACTAGTTTTGGTTCTCGGGTCACAAGTTCACCATACATAGCTACCAGATCACAGATTTCACTAGTAGTTGGTTCACCAGCTCCTGGTACACAGGTTTTTGAGCCTTCTACTTCTAAGAGTTCTTTAGATGATGACAAACTAGTTTGGGAGCAACCTTTAGGGAAGAGTAAGCCTAGATGACTTTGTGAGACATTGAAGGAAGCAAAGAATTTTGGAGCGCCCAAGGAACCAGTGAGGACTATAGTGATGTCAGATAGGTTGGGTATGGTCTTAGTTGCTAGTCTTCGTGTTTCGAAGCCATCTACTTTTGTGGAGGCCTCTCAGCATCATGTTTGGAGAGATGCCATGATGGAAGAGTACCATTCCATCATAAAAAACGATATTTGGGAGTTTGTTCCGAGACCTAAGGGGAATTCAATGGAGACTTCTCGATGGCTTTGCAAGGTAAAGCATGCTACAAATGGCAATGTGGAGAAATGCGAAGCTCGGTTTGTAGCGCGGGGGTTTTCACAGGTAGAGGGGGTTTATTTTGATGAGACCTTTGCACCGATTGCTCGTTATACTTCTATCAGATCATTGATTTATATCGTTGCGGAAATGGGTTGGAAGATCCATAAGATACATGTGAAGAATGCATTTCTCAATGGAATCATACAGGAGGAGGTTTATGTGGAGCAGCCACAGGGCTTTAAGATTTAGGGGAGTCTCATGTTTGCAGACGGAAGAAATCATGGTATGGGATAAAGCAAGCTCCTTGAGCTTGGTATTCCAGGATAAACTCTTACTTACTATCTATGGGTTTTCAAAAGAGTGAGGTTGATCTGAATCTCTACTTCATCATGGTTGGAGATGATCCCATCATTCTTCTGTTATATGTGGATGACTAGTTTATCAAATGTGAAGAGAGACCTATTGCAATTTCCAAGAGAGATCTTGCTTCAGAGTATGAGATGGTTGACTTTGGGTTAATGCATTATCTTTTGGGATTGGAGGTTTGGCAGGAGCCCGGTCATATTTTCCTAGGGTAGGGAAAATATGCAGTAGATATTCTGAGGAAATTTCAGATGGAGGATTGCAAGTCGATGTCTACACATACAGTCACCAGCTGGAAGAAGCTTCATGCTTCTAAGGGAGAGTTGGTGGATCCTACCTTATATCGTCAGCTCATAGGTTCGTTGATGTATCTTGTCAACTCTAGGCCAAATTTGTGTTTTGCAGTGAACACTCTCAATCAGTTCATGGTGGAGCCTGGGAGAGTGCACTAAGTTGTCGAGAAACATGTGTTGAGATACCTTGCAAGTACAATGGATTATAGGAGATTGGATGATGTTATTTTGATTGGCTTCACGGATTTAGATTGGGTAGGCAGTGTGGCAGACCGGAAGAGCACTTTTCAAATGTTGTTTCAGTTTGGGCTCTGCAATAGTGTCATGGTTCAGTCGGAAGCAAAAATCTGTTGTTTTGAGTTCTGCAGAGGTTGAGTACATGGCAGCCAGTCAGGCTAGTTGCGAGGCACTATGGCTTCGCATGTTATTGGTGGATTTATTTGATCAAGAGCCAAGGCCTACGATGATTTACTGTCACAATCAAAGTTGCATCCAGCTCTGAGAATTATGTATTTCACGACAGGGCAAAGCATATTGAGATCATGAACCATTTCATCCATGATTCTGTTCAAAGAGGAGTTGTGGAGTTGCAGTACATTTCCAATGATGAGCCGGTTGTAGATATCCTGACGAAGTCTCTTGGAAGAGGCAAGTTCATTCATTTCAAAGATAAGTTGGGTGTAGTGAAAAATACCTTCCTCAGTAAGAGGAAGTGTTAAATTTTGTACCTAGGAAAGTGTTCCCCTAGTGATTTTTTTGTCTAAGTCACTTAAAAAAAGAAAATAACATGACCATTGCAGTTAATGACTTGAGATTGAGTTTTAATTTTCACTTTAAAAATTAAAGTGACTTTTTGATAAATTTAAGTGAGGTGAGTGAATTAAATGTGTATTTAATCTCATCCATCCATCTAAATCATTGTGAACCTTTGGATTAGATGACTATTCAACTTCCTCATTAATTCGAAAAAGGCAAGAGAAGGCACTAGAGACTCATCCAGTTTTCCATGAGCAATGGAAAAGAGAGAAAGAAAGAAAGTTGAATTTGAGAAAAGGTCAACAGCTTGAGCAGAGGCACGATTCCCAAAGAAACTGTACAGCTTGAACTAGCACAAAATTCCAAGGAATTCGTACATCAACAATGGCATGAATTTTGAGGCAACAATTAATGCATTAATTGCAGTCGTATTGTACATGTTTGTATAGTGGTTTTTAGTCAAATCCGGAGCACGAATTTTGAGGCAATGGGCACGAATTTCAAAGCAAATATTTACCATTCAAGTGGGCACGAATTTCGAGGAAGCAGACCATATTGCCAATCCATACAATGTTCGTACATTCTATACATATAGCCCCTGTACATTCTTGTAGCGGCACGAATTTCGAGGTGGTAGCATGCTATAAATTCTAAGAATTAATTTTTGAAGCGACATGAATTTCGAGGCTGAAATTTTCTCTTCTAGTTGAGATAAGTTGTAACTGAAAAATTTGTATTTTTGTTGTATTGTTGACTGAATTAATAGAAAAATTCTCACAAGATTTCCTCGGAGGTCGGGGTTTTGCTTGGGTCAATTGACCAAAAATTTACGAGTCTGAATTTTTTGTGTGACTGTGTTTTTATTACTGATCATTAAAAGTTGTTAAATTCTTCATGTGTTTCAATCAATATTGTTTATGAGAAAAATGAACTAATTTGCTGCTGAAAGTAAATTGGGTTGGGCATTAAACAATAAAGAAAATTGTGGCTTTAAACCGGGTTGGGAAATGAGAAAAATTTACAGCTTTTATTTTGCTGAAGAATAAAAAGAACTCTCTCTAATAGGTTTTTCCCTTGTAGGCTTTTCTTGAGCATTTTGCCAAAAAAAACTGTCTGAAATTTTGTGCGAATGTCCTAAAATTTCTGTCAATAAATTTTCTTGTGGTTAAGTTTTAAATTGTTCATTGAAAGTCTATTACATTAACAGTTGAAAGCTATGGGTTTGGGCATTTAACTATGACAATATGACTGAAGCCGGTTATGGAAAAACATTTTAAAAATCATTAAAGGTGCGAGAGCAGAAACCAAGGAATAGAATCATTAAAGATTACCTAGTTCAGTGGAAAGATCTGCCTATAGATGAGGCTACTTGGAAGGCAGAACAGGTATTACAACACCCAGCGTTACAGTTGCTTGAGGACAAGCAAATTCGCGCGGGGAGGACTGTAATGTCCTCTTCTGCTTAGGCATTTGAGGACCAACCCGCTAACCCATGTGATTCCTATAGGTTCGAGCAGGTACTGACAGTCAAGGAATCAGCCGAAGACTGATGCCATATATAGAAGATCTAAGGCATGAATATTATATCACCATTGGGTCGAAGAGGGCCACTAGAGCCAAAGGCCACCTACATGCATGACATCTGGGCATTATTTAATGATGCATGCACCCGATTAAGTCTCCATGCGCATGCATGCAAGTCAACTGCAAATTAGAAGATAAAGTGACCTAATTAGGTCAAAAGTTAGGGTTTGTGCATGCATGCAAGTCAACTGCAAATTAGAAGATAAAGTGACCTAATTAGGTCAAAAGTTAAGGTTTTCGTAGTTGAAAGTTATAAAAGAAAGATAAAGTGAATGGGGAGGTCACTTATGTGATAATTGATTTGTGGAGTCGAATTGGAGAGCTCGGCGAGCTAAGTTGGGGTTTAGTGCATGCTCAGCTAACTGGTGTATTTCGGCAACGAAATCTATCTGCCCTAGTTCATCATCAGGTTGGATCATCCAGGTTCAGCGCTAGTTCATCATCAGGTTACATTCAGCAATTATTCCGAGAGGTTGATTATTCATCCAACCAGAGGGTTTCACCATCACACCGTGTCACCATAATCAAAGACAGCTATTCGTTTTCCTACCTACAGGGTTCAGAACTTCCGCATGTTGCTTCCATCATCATCAGAGGGGTATTAAAACCCTAGTGCACATCATCCAGGCTTCCAGCAGCAACTTATTTATTCTGGATCTTATACAGTTTGAGAGGAGGGCGCATTCACCTGTGGAGGACAATTTGGTGTATCTCCTTATTCCTCCGACAGAATCCTTGCATTCTTGGACCAGTCTCTTCACCATCAGCTGATCTATATACCGGTATGCATATGCATTGATTTCTCTTATATTTTATAGCATCTCTGTATTTTTCTAGGGCACATATTTGCATGCAATTGCATGCATGCAAAGTTCAGGGTTTGCTTTCCTATTTGATTAAGGAGCTAGTCTATTAGCCATCTACAGTATACACAAACAAGAAAATATCAGTTTGGGATATTACAGTGATGCTTTAGGTAAAGGCAGTTGGGTAGTTTGCATGCAAGAAGGCATATTGGTGGTTGTTACTAGCATACAACTATTATGAGCGACACTTGAGAAAACCAACTTATGAAAGAAAAAGATTATGGCCATATTGTATGTTATGGACATCTGAAGTCCATGCCTACTTGGGCACTGTTTCCAAATCAAAATCGCAACTTGAAATAATTTTTGGAGCAACAAATATGGGTCTCCAAAATGTTGGAATATGACTAAGACAATTTACTGAAAGAACAACAAGAAGGGGTCTCCAAAATGTTGGAATATGACTGAGACAATTTACTGAAAGAACAACGAGAAGGTGGTAAGATATGCTCTTTCTCGATAGTTTGAAGAAGGTTCCCTCTTTTCCCTCTCCTTCATAGTTGGAGACTGGTTGAATGGACATCTATAATGAATGGTTGATGAATCTCACAATTTCTACCATGATGTAACAACTTCAATAGGAACCTCATTAATATCTAGGCTACACTTGGTACAATGATAAACATCATTGTAAAGGATATCTTTAATTACACAATAAGTCATCGTTGAAATTATGGGTGTTATTTGAGCTCCATTCATCCCCCACATCGAATCATTTAGGATTTCATAAAACATATGAAAGAATCAAACAATTGTTTTCTGGAAAGGCATGAAGAAGGACATCCACGCATTTGTGGTCAAATATGATATTTGCCAAAGGCATAAAGATGAACATCCCCTATCGCCCCCAAACTAATGGTCAAAATTGATGATGTCAACAAGTGCTTGGAAATGTATTTGCAATTCATTACTTCAAAGTGATAACCCCAATGAACTTAATTGTTACCTTTAGCAAAGTGGTGGTTGCACCGAGAGGAGCAAGGTGCTCTACTACCCGGTATGAGGGAGATGTTGTCACGTAAGGTAACTTATCATGATGTTACACTACCAAAAAATAAAAATAAATAAAAAAAAATCATGTTGGCTCATAAAATAAAAAAATTAAAACCAAATGAAAAGTACAAAATACAAGTCCACCCATAAAATAAAATAAAAAAGTTTCTCGGTATAAAAAATTTAGTATAAAAAAGATTTACACATCAAGAAATTAGATCCCTCTTGGTGCTTGATTGATCCAGGTTAAAATGGATCTATGCTAGTATAATACAACTCATCATACCACCACTCAAATGACTCCCTTTGAAGTTGTAGATGGCCAAAAGTTCCCCTTGATACTATCCTACTTACCAAACATCTTTAAGGTATAGGAGGTTGACAAAACACTTATAACTCCAACCAACATTCTCCACATTCTCAAGGATAATCCAATAATGGACCAAAATAAGATGAAGTAACAAGTTGATCAACATCATTTAAAACGACGTTGTGTAAAAGGGGATTGAGTATTTATCCACCTAATGGCTTATAAATAGACCTCACTTAAGGCCAACAACCACCACAAGCTTGCCTCCAAGTTTTATGGGCCCTATAAGATCCTCAAACATGTGGGCTTTCGTGGCTAATCCAAGGTTAATCCCATCTTCCATGTCTCATGCTTGAAGAAAGTGGTCAACCCTCATTGTAGTATTCAAACTAACCTTCCAAACTGGATATTCAAACTAACCTTCCAAACTGGATGAAGATTATTCGATTTGGTTGCAAACTATGGCCATCCTCGACAAAAGGAAACATCGTCTCCATAGTTGCTTGCCCACTCGAAGAGGCAAGCGAACATTGCTTTCATCAATAAATATGTTGTTGTTGTGATCCTTCGTTATCTACAATTGTCTAATGTTGTGGTGATTTTCTACTTTCGTTCTAAAATCTTTCTTTATTCCATTTTTTGTGCTATGAATTTCGAATGCTATAGAAAATTCTTGGGCAAACAAAATTAAGAATCTAAAGCATGCATGATTCTCTAAAATTCTTTCAAATACTCCATGTTTGAAGGAATAACAATAGTGGAGCAGATATGCTCACAAATCAAACCACAAAGTTAAACAATGAACAACTGGTGGAAAATGAGGAACCCCCAAAGAGTTTTTTATTCGATCAATTTCATGAGCCAAGCCAGTAACCATGGTCTCATGGTCTCATACCCACTTTGACATCGCGTGGAAATCATCGCATTGACAGACATGCATATCAAGATAAGACAAAACAGAAGCTCAGCCTTCAATGCCCTCGTGTAAGCACTTACACATAATCTTGTCTAGCTTGGATCACAAAATCATCTTATGATCTACATTAAATGACATACAACTTGCAGTTGGGATATTTGTTTCACAGTTTGTCTTTGTAATTGTTATGGAAAATGGATGCACGAGGACTTTGGAAGAAATTGCGATCGATTCAGGGCCTGGCTTGGAGTATAGAGGTTGCAGTGCATTCCACTTGGGTAAACACTTCTTTCCAAGGATCTTGCAATTCCTGAGTGTAAAAGAAATTTCAAATTTGGGGACAACCATAGCCTGACAAGCTTAGAATAGCACTCAGAGTTCATTTTCTAATTGGGGTTTGGGTCTAAGGTTTTCCTAGGAACTCTAATAGTCCCACGTTGTTCATAGAGGCATCCCAACTTTAGAACCTCTGCTCAGTGTCTAATAATCCTCAATGCATTGAAATGGTGAGTGATAGTATTCATGAAATCAAGAAAATGTAAAACTGATCACTTGTCAACTCGAGGGCATGAAGTAACCCATAAAATACTTGTGTGTTCACATGGAAAACATGAAAAATAAAACCAAGCAGACCAACATAGAAACTAAGTTGTAGGAACTGAAAATCAATTATGATAAACTTGCTTCAAACTCAGAAGTGCATTACAACATCATCTTGCGATTTGCAAGTTCACTTCACAACTAGGTAGGAGATAAAAGCAGCAGCTTTCATGGACAACTATTATTTTTATTGAAAATCTTTGCTAATGAATATTGTGATAAGTTTGAAATTTTGCACTCATTTTCGCTGTTTGGTTCATCAGCTGCCTCTTTATAGATAGGTCCATTCTTGTGGGGAAAAAAGGCAATTTAAAACAGAAAAAATATTAAACCCGTTGAAGTTTTTTATAATTCAAGACAAAACAAATGTGAGTACAACTTAAAATATCATAAAAAGAAGGTCCATACAATTTAAAATAAATAAATAAACAAATGAGTACAATTAAATAAAAAGACAAATGCGCAAAATTTAATGAAAAAACGTTTCCATATACATTAGACTGGTGTAGCCATTTAAAACACAATGGACAGGACCCCGTAAAAAAACAAAATCCCAATGATTATATGGAAATAAACAAATGCAAGCACAATTAGAAAGAGAGAAGAACGTGCACATTAGACTAGTCAAGCCTTTCAAAACCCAGTGGACAGGGCCAGTAAATAAATCACATACAAATAATCATAGCCATCAATTTATTTTAAAAGAAACGGAATATAGCTATAAACTGGATAAAATATTAAATAAATTAAAATAATTTAGGATAAAAATCTAGTCATTTAAATACCAATGAACAGAATGCAGTACATAAGCTACATCCGAGAATAGCAGAAGGTCCCAAGAAACTTTCTAGAAAAGGGATTTCATGAATTAAATTATAAAGACCCTATTCACGAGCTATTGGCCACATACTTTTGTACATCAGATAATTATGGTGGAGGAAGTTGATAATGCTGGAATACTTGATAGATGTCTAAGTAATCGAAACAATTAAGTTCAACAAGTTTTTACGGTTTCAAATCCAATATTATCATTATGCCTTGAAAGAAGCCCAATCTCGCAATGGAAAAGATGAAGGTTGAATGAAAATGCAATTAGTCATGAACAGTGTGAAACAAGAGCAAGAAGTTGCTTGGCAGCAACCGAGTAGAAGCAGCTAGGCTGAATGTTTTGTACAAATTAGTTTTTGGAGGATGAGTAATGGTGTCAAGTTGGTCTTTAGAACTATGATCTTCTGTGCAACGTCTTTTGATTTCAAAGGAAAAAGTCATAATGATGAAATGCAAGTACATTATTTTTTTTCTAAATCGTGCTGTTTTCCATGTACATTATATGATTATGCAAACTTGCAAACTCTTCCTAGACTGCAGATTTGCAAAATAATTCAAATCAATAGAGCTAGTCTTTTAGTTCACTTGAGATAATTAACTCCAACCCATCGTTGATCAAAGTATAGTAATTTTAATTGTATAATTTTGCACATGTTACTGTTGTGATCTTTATATCGATTGCTATAAACAGGCTGCTGCTTTTGATGTACTCAAAAGAGACAGGATACATGCGCAAGAACAGCTGCAAGGGCCAAGATTTGACCCATGACCATTCATTTACAAACATCAAAGAAACTCGACTACTACAGAACATATGTTGCAACTGCAGCCTTTGCATCTGAAGCATTCAACACACAACATGTAGATTAAATAATTAGTAAGTTATCGAATTAAACCCTTCAAGTATAGTATGTGGCAACTCAGAGACCCACTCCAATGCCACTAGGCAGCCAAGCTTTTTGAGGCAATCTCATAGACATTCTCTGACAAGCCATTGGAAGATAGAATACGCTCTAGTTGAGCCTGTAAAGGAAAAGCATTTTATCAGATAATCAGGAAACCAACATGACGTTTAAAAAACCAAAAAATGTCTTTTAAAATAACTTAGGTATTCCTTGTTATCATGACTCTAAATAAAACCTATTGAATGAAACAAAGCAAAGAAAAACATTTTCAAGGGTTACATTTAGCTCAAGCCTTTAATATGATTAGTTGCAAACTTGCATGCAATGTCTAAAGTGAAAGAAGGGCTAAAACACAGTAAGTCGAGGTAAATCAAGCTTCATCCAAGGTTGATTTGCCAATTCCAAAACACTTTAGAAATCGTATAATCAGGAAATTAACAATCTCATATTTGAGGTCCTCCATGGAAACCATATCAATTTCCACGGATCACACAGTAACGTTAGAACCACTCTTGGTGGATATATCAACGTCTTTAAAAGGTAAAAACTGTGTCTTGGGAGATGTGACCTCATATAGACTATGTACAAATGTGGTATGACCACCAACTAATCATGCAGTTCTAAATTCTGCTTGTGTTCTGATTATGGTCAATAATTAGCCTCATAGAAAGATAAAGTTATCATATTCAAGGAGATTTCTCACCTTGAGAATCTTCTACCGACTCCACCCTTATAATACAAATGGCATTACTGTAAATCATATCATGTCTCTAAGCACATTCAAACTTCACTTCTCACTATATGTTTTGATTCCATGGTTTGAACAGTTGCATTGGTGAGCTATGTTTACATATTTTTATGGGCAATAAAATTTATTATTTTTCTTATTTTTTAAACCATCCTTAGAATTACACAGTCGAACTGTCAAAACACAAACACATCATCCCTAACCTGGGCTAATGAATACACCTCAGAGGCATTAATTATGACTCTCGAAAGGATAGATAACATAAGAAATCGAATCCAGTCTCACTAATATGGCTTTCCCATCCAACACGATGTCGTCTGCCACCATGGTTTACGTATAGATTAGTAATGTTGGATTTACATGCACTTTTCATTGAAAATATTTTTAAAACAGTATTGCAAAATTACAAAACAGTATTTTGTAATGTGGGTACTCCATAAGTTCTACTAGGAATACACCATAATATCTGCCAGGATTATCATTATTAAAAACGTCTATGCAACATTATATCTTTGTTCAAAAAGATTAAAAATAGTTGCTTGCATGTTCAACATCTTCTCAGACAAATAACTTATTTAGCATTTAGGTTTGGTTTTCAATTTGAATTTATCACCTCAAAACATTTGAGTGGCCTTCTAGCCTTGTGGATTAGCTCAATCGATTCAAATGCATCGTTTCAACGAAGAGTTCACCTTGAGCTCTTCAGTTCTAATCCAACTGAGGTTTGAGTTTGGCTAAGTTTTGTTTGGTTTCCAGCCACTATTGTAGCTGGCAATTGAGCAATCCTCTCCATCCAAACATTCCAGGTGGGGGATGAATAATTTTCTTGGGAAAAAAGTGAAACACTATGACAAAATTATGAGATTATAGACAAAATAGTTCATATACAAAGCCTAGCAATATAAATGATAACTTGTGACAATGATGAAAGCAAGAGATAAATAAATAATGGAGCAAGATAGGTTGTAGATTCATTGTAGAAGGGGTAATCAATACCATTCAGACATAACATGCCCAATTCTCAAAAGGTATGGCAGTATGTCTAAATCCCTAACTGTCGAATTACTTTTCCACAAAAATGAATTTTATTTTACATTTTATTTTTACTATTGACCTACACTACTTTATTTTTAATATCGACCTACACTTACATTATTTCCTACTTCTCTTCTAGCTGAAGATTTAGTCCTTCCTTTTCTTCTCATTGCTCTTCTAGTTGCAGCTCTAGTCCTACTTATGTCCCCCTATAGGGAATAAACGACATTCTTGCCACAACATCTAAAGGGGCGAGTGGACGTTGAGTTCCGCAATTGCCTTCATCATTGTCCTCAATGCCTTTTTATTTCCATCAAGTGCTTGCATTGGGATTGTTTCTTCCTGTCCCTCATATTGTACTGTTGGAAACCTAATCCTTTGGGTTAGGTAGTATTGAAGAAAGACGAAGAGTCATGACGAGTCCAAGAGACAACTTGGAAGATGAAACCAAGCATCACCTCATATTGTTCTTATATATGTATCATTTTTAATGAAAATATGCAATTCAAAATTTCAAACATCTCTACCTCTCTAAGCGTCTCCTTGCTTATCTACCTACTTGGGCATTCTAACAATTGCATCAAAGCTTCAGGTATCTCGAGTTCGAAGCGAGATCTCCTAGAGGCTATTGAGAAAAACTCAACCTCAGTATCCTTGTAGCACTTCACCGCAATAGCAAGATTACCATTGTTTCGCAGAAGAATCCATTAGTCAAAATATTTGCAAACACCTTGGGAAAATGTCATGCCCAATTAATCTGAGGCAGCAAGAACCAGTAGAGCCAATTAATACCCATTTGGGGTTCCCAATAACTGACTTCTTACTAGGAGCATGAATCTGTGATTAAGTAGTTATACCAACGTAATGTCCCAAAGTTCCATGGCTCCAAAGTCCAAACCCATTATACAGTGAAATATACGAGGGCCATGTTTATTCCAATTACCACCCATGTGAGAACTACTAGTGTTCAAGACCTTTGGCTTCACCAATTCTGTAGGTTTTCATGCTCCGGATTTTCTCGGCACTTGTTATCTCTACAAGTGACAGTTGAGACACACGAAGGATATATACATGTCCAGGTGTGTTGGGACAAGCCAATCAACAATGAAAGAAGATGGTCAAAGGAAATAATGACAACCCATTTGATATTTATTGGCTTGGGATCCCAAGGACCAATTGTTTGCCTTGATAACAATGAATCCCAATGCACGAATAAATCGTGAAGAAAGAAGTTACAACAACCCATGAAGAGAAATAGACATTGAACTCATGATATTATTTTGCTTATGCGACTTGTGTGTATTGGTATCTACATTTCAAATGGGAGAAAATTCAAAGCTCCACACAGGAGTCTTTTTAGCTTCTATTCCCATTTCATATTTCTATTCTTATTGTGCATAGATCTCGAGTGTTAGTGAAGAATCCGATGCGATGCGAGTGGCCTCCCTCTCGACGATCTCGTACGGCTTTGTGCTCTGGGTAATTGATCGACAAATCCTCTAAGTGAATGCTCCCATGTCTTCTCTATAAACTTCTTCCTCAAACTTCTCTATTTTTTTGTGTGTGTGTCCTCTCTACCAAATCTTCCTTTAACTCAATGGCCAAGTGAAAACTCTAACCCTCACTATGGATCAATGGATGAGATCCTCTTGTGAGATCAAGAGCCAAGATTAGATTAGCAATTACTTAACTTATTTTCACTTTTCACTTTATAAAAGTGACTCCATTAAGTCAATCAATAATTAAATCACTTAATGTACTTTCCTAAGTCTAAACTTATGAAAATCAGATTAATACATTTGGCTTCTTACTTTATGTCTTCTAGTATGCAAGGACACATGCAATGATAGACGACCTTCATTGTTGCCACTTTCTAACACTCCCTCTCAACGAGGAAAGGATTCAGTAGCAACCCCAACTTGTCTATGAACTCACAAAACTGTGTTTTGAAAGTGCCTTGGTGAAAATGTCTGCCACCTACTCATCAATCTGAATGTACTCCAACTGAATAGTTCATTTTTGTACAGTCTCTCAAGAAGTGATACCACATATCTATTTATTTGCTCCAGTCATAGAATAATGGATCTTCAGATAGTCTGATGCCACTTTGATTATCACAGTGAACCACTGTGGCCTCTACTTCACACTCGAATAACCCTGAAAGCAACTTCCTCAGCCACATTCCCTCATAATGCAGACAAACTGGATGCTGTGTACTCAGCCTCTGTCGAGCTCAATGCAACTGACTTCTGATTCCTGCTGAACCAAGAGACAACTCCTGACCCAATGCTGAAGCAGCAACCTGAAGTGCTCTTACAGTCTTCTACACATCCTGCCCAGTCAGCATGGAACAGAGAAACTTTGTTTCTTACGGGAAAACCCAATGTAAATAAAATAAATAATCCATGTATGGATAGTAAATTATATTTGATAAGATAAGTGATGATATTACATTTACAATGATGGTTCTTATATAATCCCATCGTGCCTTTACTAAGACGCATGTCTCTTGATTTAATTAATTAATTAATCATATATATATATATATATATATATATATATATATTATGTTATATTTTTATTTTTTTAGATAACATTTCCTTCTCCTTAGAGAAGCCTTGTCCTCAAAGCTTAGAGAAGACAGGGCTTACGTCTGATTTTTTTGTTGAACCATCATCTCTAGATTCCTTCTTTTAGTAATTGCAACACTTGATGAAATGAGACGATACGAGTTACGAATTCCAAAGAAGAAATGTCACGTCGTCATTGATGTGGTCCATCAGAGATCTATCTTCATCACAACTATTTGATGGAATTGTGGGGTGGTTCTTCTCGTTTGTTGCTTAGTATGTTGATTTGATATTCTTGTTTGTCTGACTACATTACCCTTCTGTGCATGTTCATTTTGACCCCGTCGTTGGTCAAAATGACGTTTAAAATTAGAGTGTCGATAAGGAGTTTTTGTTGTTTGTTAAACAATTGGATTGACTTCCTTTTGAACTGTGACAAAGACTAAATTTGTGTTTATTTCTTCTCCCTCAACTTGAATTTGTCTTCCGAAAAGTCTGTATGCTTCTTTCTGGATTTGAGCTACTTTGTTCTCTAATAAATTGTTATTACTCTGAATTTTCTTGAACCTGTCGTCTTGAGACTGTTCGTCCTCTTTTAACTTCTCGATTTGTTCCTTTAGTTATTGATTAACCTTCTTTAGGACAGAATTTTCTTTGTCTTTTAACTGTGATTTTTGCTAAAGAGCTTGAATCTTCTCTTGAAACTTTTGACTGCATTGAACTTTATCCTTTGCCTTCTTAATTTGAAGCAGCAATTTCTGATTATGATCTCTTAGCGAAGAGATCTCTTCTTCTCGTTCTTGTATGTCCTTGTCGAATTTATTTCTTGCAATTTAAAATTCTTTAGTTTCTTTGGCAGACTCTCGAATACGATCTTTCAATTTGGTATTTATTAAATCATTAAAATACTTCTCCTTGTCATTTTCAAATTGTAATTTTTTATTGCTTTCCTTGTAGTAAACTGTTACTTTGTTCTCCAGTAAATTGTTATTACTCTGAATCTTCTCGAATCTGTCGTCTTGAGACTGTTTGTCCTCTTTTAACTTCTCAATTTGTTCCTTTAGTTCTAGATTAACCTTCTTTAGGGCCGAATTTTCTTCGTCTTTTAACAGTGATTTTTGTTGGAGAGCTTGAATCTTCTCTTATAACTTTTGATTGCATTGAACTTTATCCTTTGTCTTCTTAATTTGAAGCAGAGATTTCTAATTATGATCTCTTAGATGAGAGATCTATGCATCTTGTTCTTGTATGTCTTTGTCGAATTTACTTCTCGCAATTTCAAATTCTTTAGTTTGTTTGGTGGACTCCTGAATATGATCTTTCAATTTGGTATTTATTAAATCATTAAAATACTTCTCCTTGTCATTTTCAAATTGTAATTTTTTATTGCTTTCCTTGTAGTATCCTAATTCACTTTCAAGTTTTTGTGATTGCAACTATGAGTTACCTTGCTCGTCTTTCATGATAAAATATTTACCACATATTGAGCAGGAGCGATTGCCATTCTTAAAAACAGTCAAATATTGGAATTTCGTTTCGCAATAGGGACACTTAGTCTGATCTTCTCCATCCTTTGTAGCAGCACTTCGATCATTTGCAGCAGCACTTCGATCTTTCTTGATCCTTTGCAGCCGCAATTCCTACAATACACATGATCTCTTTGCGGGATGATCAATCCCAATCACTTTAGGACATAAATCCAAGGACAATGCAATCCTCCATCAGCATGATCCATGAAATCAATTAGCTAAATCGTCTACAACTAAATGTAAATCTTGACGCACCCAGTGCAGGCCCTATCGTCCACAAGGACTCGTTGTAGACCATCCATACCTATGTTGCGGGGAAGCCCCCCCCCCCCCCCCCCCCCCCCCCCCCCCCCCCCCCGCTTCGGACCGAAGCGCCGCGGGAGCTAAGGCAAATCATGCTTCCAGCTTCGCTCTCGACCCGAAGCGAAATGCGCTTCCCATCCCAAAAATTCGCTCCTTAGCAATTCAGGAAGCGTTTGCTTCCGCTTACGCTCCCAACGCTTCAGAGATCACTCCCCCTTCGCTTCCCGTCGCTCCCATGCACGCTTCCTCCGTTTAACGCTACCCATGCCCACGAAAGAGAGGAAAAGGGGTTTTGGAGGGAAGGAGGTGAACTTTGTGGGATAAATCCCTCTTCTCCTACCTCATTGTCACTTTGCAAGAGAAGAAAGGAGAAGAGGAGAGGAGAGGAGAAAGTTGCAGCTTGCCACCATTGGAGAGCGGGAGCCAAAGAGGTAGGTTCTACGGCCTTCTAAGTTCTTTGTAAGTTTGTAAATTAAACATTTGTCATTTTCTGTGTTAAAATTTTGAAATTTTTTGACCTTTGATTTCTATGATAGTATGAAATTTGAATGCTTGGCCTTGGAATATACATTCTAGAGTCTAGAGTCTAGAATCTAGTGACTATAATGTACATTGTTAAAAACTTGAATCTCTAGTTCCTCCCTCATTCTATTGCAGGCAACAGGTTAAATCTCTAGTTTCATCTGGCATCAACCATGATGATGGGTTTATGGTTTATTTTGTTGGTTCCATTTGTTATTTTGATGGTGGTGGTTGGAAACCGGAGGAGGAATGAGGAAGAGGATGAAGAAGTGGGAAGTGGCACAACCCATCAAGAGGAGGAGGAGGAGGAGGAAGAGGATGGGGGAAAGCCGAAAGAAAACCAAAGAGGACCCCACACCCTTGTGGAAATATGTCACAAGGCAAGCAAGAACTAGAGGGGGTGGAACCACCAAATTTGTTTGCCCCCATTGTAACAAGACATACACAGGTTCATATACTCGTGTGAGAAGACATCTATGTGGGCACATGCCATGTGATGAAAAAAAAACTGTAGGAGTTTGTGGTTGTCCAAATGTGGTATCAACACAAAGAGCCATTTATAAGAAGGAAGAATTTGAAGCACAAAACACATTAAAACGATCATCGGATGACCATGACTATTCATGCTCACCAAGAACTGGAGGCCCATCCACCCAAGGCAGTGGATTCTCTCCCATGCAATCACGTGGCAGCCGCGGGACAATATCAGATTTCCTTGATCAAGGTGGTAGGGATGACATGGATTCAAAAGTGTATCAGTTTCTCTATGCATGTGGCATACCATTCAATGTTCTTCCCTCACCCTATTGGCATGAAATGGTAGAGGCCGTCCGCACTGCCCCAACAGGATACAAGAGCCCCAAGTATGACAAAGCTAGAACTATGGGGCTTGACAAGGAAAAAGCCAAGATCCAAAATGCTTTGGGGCAATTCACAAATGCTTGGAATGAGTATGGGGTATCAATTGTATCAGACGGTTGGACCAATGTGAAAGGTAACCCATTGATAAATGTTCTTGGTGTCTCTGCTACTGGTGCAATCTTCCTTTCGGGACATGACTACTCAGATAAATTCAAGACCGGCATGAACATTGCAGAACTCCTACTCAAAAACATTGAAGCTATTGGTCCATACAATGTCATCCAAGTCATAACAGATAATGTTGCTAATTGTAAGGCAGCGGGAGCAATCATTGAAGATAAATACCCCAACATATTTTGGTCCGGGTGTATGGTTCACACATTGAACCTTTTGATGCATGACATTATTAAGCTGAAGGAAAATGAATACAAATGGATTGGTGAATTGTACAAAAAGGGTAAGCACATGATAAGATTCATTACCAACCATAGCAATGCCCATGGCATTTTCCACGCTCACTCAAAGTTAGAGCTATTAAAGATAGCAAAGACTAGATTTGCTAGCTATTACTTCACCTTTAGGCGCCTTTTGAAGGTAAGAGAGGCATTGGCTAGCATGGTATCAAGTGAATCATGGCAAGTCTTGAAAGATAGGGCTACATCCACATCTAACAAGCAGTTCACAAAGCCCATTTATCACATGATTCAGTTTGCAGATACAAATAAGCCGATAATTGGGTAGGTGTCTGAGCAGATGGATAGCACGTTGAGCCAGATTAAAGATATTGTTGAATCAAAGGATCCCATCCTATATGACCATATTCACACACATGTGGTCAAATGGTGGGATCGTCTCAACGTTCCACTGCATGCCTTACCATATGTATTAACACCAAAATATTATTTTCCATCTTGGTTGGCCAAACCAGCACTTGCGGGTGGGGTTAGGAGAAAGCCCCACACAGATCCAGAGGTACAGGTTGGGTACATGGTTGCTGTAGACAAGTTGGTCCCTGATGAAGAGGAATGTGCCTTATTGCGTAGTGAATTAAGCAAATAGCTCAGTGAGATTGGTCCGTTTGGTACTTTGCATGCTAGAAAAGATCGAGATAGGGCGCCTCCTATTGAGTGGTGGAACATGTATGGCTCATCATGCCCACGTTTGGATAAATTGGCAACCAAAGTGCTTTCACAGGTGGGAAACAGTTCCTCTGCAGAAAGGTGTTGGAGCACCTATAGCTTCATCCACTCTGTGAAAAGAAACCAATTAAATGAAATCGGGCAGAAAGCTTGGTTTATGTACATTACAACTTGAGGTTGTTGACTCATTACTGTAAGCGGGCCAAAACCGATTGATCATATGTCACTTGGGATAACAATCTAGAGGAGCATAACTTGGAGGATGGAGCCTTAACTTTACAGTGCTTGGAGGAAGAGCTTTTGGGCGATGAGGATGACCATGCAGCAGCAGCAACAGCAACAATGCCACCACCTCCTTTGCCCCTAGGTTCAACTTCACAACCCCCACCTGCATCAATGAGGGGGGGTCATGCAGGATCAAGTCTTGGACGTGGCTCAAGCCGCTCAACATCGATGGCTACTAGGGATGAAAATCCCGCTCCCTTTGTTCATGAACATAGACAACGACAAAAGAAATTAGATATTTCTCGTGGCAAGAGGAAACATCCATAAGATCTACTTTTCTTATTTACAGTACTTTCAAGTTTCTGCACTGTCGAGATTTGAGAACTTGAGTCATTGACTCTTTTAAATTTATTATGGTATATTTTGTGAACATTACATGGCAATTCAAGTTTGAAGTTTGAAGTTGAACTCTGAAACTGTAAGGTTGATAACTTGATGTTATGGATAATGGACCTATGTTTGATGAATTCACTAGTATATGATAATTGATTAAATCATTGATGGTTGATGAATGATGTTATATGGTATTATGATTTGAAATGTTATGGTTTATTTCATGTTTTTTATGCTTTCCATGACTAATTCAACATTCTACAAGCATTTGTTGGCATATATGCATCAATATATATTAAAAATATATATTATATAAAAAACGCTTCCAAATCGAAAGCTTCTAAAAAATTCGCTTGTTGCTCCCAAGTAACCTTGATCCATACCACACAAGCTAGGCCCACTCCCAAGTGAGTGTTATACTACGGTATCTACACTTACGTGTAGGCATACTCTTCCAAGCAAGAGTATTGTCTACAGAGCAAATCTCGACCGCATACACGATGTCAACCCATCGTAGAACATCCATACCACACAGATTAGGACCAATCCCAAGTGAATGTTATATTACGACGTTCGTGAGGACTCATCATAGAGCATACATACCACTGAGGTTAGGACCACTCCTAAGCGAGTGTTATTCTATGGCATCTACATATGAATGTAGGCATACTCTCCATACAAGAGTATAGTCTGCAAAGCAAATCTCGACTGCATACAAAATGTCAATGCTATTGTAGAGCATCCTTACCACTGAGGTTAGGACCACTCTTGAGCATGTGTTATTCTACGATATCCACAAATGAATGTGGGTACTCTCCCTACGAGAGTCACATCTGCAGGGTCATCCTTAGTAAGGACCGCTCTCATGAACAAAGTGTTATACCTGCCATCCTCAAGAGAGGATACTATCCACAAGTAAATGCCAGACCTTCATCATCACTGTCATCCATCATCGATGTCAGTCTCATCATTACTCCCCCTTTCCTCGGAAGTTTCATATTATCAACCTGCTCCCCCTTTGTCCGAGGAGGGTTCATGTCTTCGACCTATTCTTCCTTACCGAGGAGAGTCCATAGCTTCGACTTGTTCCTCCTTTTCGAAGAAGGGTCCATATCTTCATCATCTGTAGTCCCATCACTGTTCCTCCTTGCAAGGAAAGTCTTTTCGATCTACACCAAGCTTGTCACGAAAATATTCAAACTTCACTCGAGATAGAGGTTTGGTTAGTACATCAGTAACTTGCTCATTGTACTCACATACCGGAGCTTAATAGCTCCCTTTTGTACCATATCCTTTATGTAAAAATATTGGATTTCTAATTGCGTCGATTTATCATGGAACATTGGATTCTCTATCATCTTTATACAACTCTGGTTGTCACAAAGAATTATTGTGGTGTCCAACTCCATGTCAAATGATCCTGACATCAGCTTCTGAAGCCATATCGCTTCACAACAAACGAAGCAAGCTGCAATGTACTCTGCTTCAGCTATACTAAGAGCAACAATGGACTATTTCTTACTAAACCATGAGTCGTGGCGGATCTCAGACAATAACATCCTCCTAAGGTGTTTTCCTGTCTGCGGCACTTCCTGTCCAATCTGAATCAGTATATCCATACAATTTGTAGTCATGATCTCTCCCATAGTAAAGTCCCAAATCAATTGTACCTTTTAGGTACCTTATCACATGCTTTGCAGCTATCAGGTGAACACGTCTAGGTTTAACTAGATACTGACTCAAGGTGTTCACAGCAAAGCATATATCTGGCCATGTGTTCGTCAAATACAATAATGACCCAATAATCTGTCTATACTGAGTCATATCCACTAACTTTGATGTCTCATCAGACAACAGCTTCAAGTTGGTGTCCATGGGTGTGGCCATGTCTTTACAATCCAACATATCAAATCATTACAAGATTTCCACTGCATACTTTCCATGATTCAGAAAGATTCCCTCTTGGCGCTGCCACACTTCCAGCCCTAGGAAATAATGCATCAATCCAAGATCTTTCATTTCGAATTCTCCAGTTGGCTTCTTCTTACAATCCTTGATCTGTTTCTCATTTCGAGTCAGATATAGATCATCCACATACACCAATAATATGATTGGTTCATCATCCATAATCTTCATATAAAGGTTAGGATCAACTTTACTCTTGGTAAATCCCATGCTTGTCAAGGAGCTATCTATTCTGCCACACCAAGCTCTAAGAGCTTGTTTCAGTCCATACAGAGCCTTTTTTCAACTTGCATACATGAGTCACTCTGTCTTCGACTTCAAATCCTTGTGATTGTTCGATGTAAACCTCTTCCTCAATCACACCATTAAGGAAGGTTGTTTTTACAACCATCTGGTGTAAGTCCCACTTCATCATGGAAGCAAGTGCCATGATAGTTCTGATGGAAGTGTGCGTTGCTACTGGAGCAAATGTCTCTTCATAATCGGTCCCCTCTTTTTGAGAGAATCCTCTAGTCACAAATCTTGCTTTCTACTTTTCAATACTTCCATCAGCAGCATGTTTTATCTTGTAGATCCATTTCGAAGATACCACACTTTTGACTTCTGGTTTGGGAACAATATCCCAAAAATCATTCTTCATGATCGACTGGTATTCTTCCGTCATTGCTTCAACCCATTCTTTCTTCTGTGCAGCTTCCTCATAGCTGGAGGGTTCTTGATCTACAAGATCACACATCAAAGCTACATAACTGGAATAAGGCTTTGATCTTTTGATGGTTCTTGTGGAGCCTTCTGGCACTCCATATCTTTCTGCTTCTTGTATGATTTCTCTTACCCAAGCAAGTTTTATCTTTTGAGAGATATCCATAGTGGGGGGCTCTTGAGGTTCTAGCATGTCATGATCTTCTGATGCTATTGTTTCAAAAGAGGGTTCAGCGTCTATCATACTGGGAGGTACATCCTCTTCATGTACTTCTTCAAGCTGAGACCTTCTAGACTTCTTAAGAGCTGTATCTTCGTCAAATGTTACATCCCTACTAATTTCGATATGATGGAATCCTGAAATGTATATCCTAAAGGCTTTGGAGACTTCACAGTATCCTACAAATATTCCCTTCCTTTCCAGAAGGATTGAATTTGGTTCTCTTCTCTTTCAAAATGTGTACATATACTGGGCAACCAAATATCTTCAGATGGCTCACTTCATGTTCCTTTCTAGTATACATCTCTTCGGGAGTCTTGAATCCAAGAGCACTGTGAGATAATCTATTCTACACATATACGGTTGTTCTTGCTGCTACAGCCCATAGGTGCATAGGGAGGTCTTGGTCATGGATCATGGTTTTCACTGCTTCCATGATAGTTCTATTCATTCTTTCTGCAACACCATTCTGTTGGGGATTATAGGGAGTGGTTAGTTCCCTCTTGATTCTTGCCTCCTTACAGAATGCTTCAAATTCTTTTGAAGTGCATTCTCCACCATTATCTGATCCCGGTGTCTTGATTCTCTTTTCTAAATGGTTCTCTATCAAGGCTTCCAATTTCCCAAACACTTCACTCTTGTTCTTCAAGAAGTATATCCAAGTTTTTTCTTGAATAATCATAAATAAATGTGACATAATACTCCTATCCACTTAAGGATATGGAGGGCATAGGACACATACATCAGAATGAATTAGTTCCAACGTACCTTTGGTCTTTGTTTCACTTTTTGGAAAGGGATTCTTAATGTTCTTTCCTTTTGCACATCCTTTGCAAGTTTCCTCATGTTCGATCTTCAAATCCGGTAACCCTGTTACCACCTTGCTCACATAGGCAATGCTTTGTAGCTTATGTGAGCAAGTCTCCTATGCCACAATTCACTTGAGCTGGTAGTCTCATGGACAAGGGTTGTCTTTGGATGTCCTTTGAGTTTGTACAGTCCTCCTTCTCCAATGACTACAACATCTTCAAGTGTCTTTCCTTTGGACCACATCAATACCTGCCCATCTATTAAAGCAACTCTATATCATTTTTTATCTAAAACAAAGATGGAAAGTAGGTTCTTTTTCAAACTTGGTACATACAATTTCCTTCATCCTCATGGAAGTTCCAGAGTCAAGCTTGTAGCTTGATTCACCAATACCTTTGATGGGATATTGATAGTCATCTCCCAATGATACCTTCTGGGGAGAGTTATTCTCTTCAAGTTTTGACAGAGTTTGTTTGTTCCCTGTCATGTGCTTAGAGGCACCACTATAAATTAGCCATGTGTCTTCTCCAGGTGTTACAGACCTAGAGAGTGCACAGAATAACACATTTGCTTCTACATCTTCACCTTTAGTTTTCTTTCAAGGCCTTTCTTCTTCTACATACTCATCTTCAGCTAGATGAGCATGATGTCTCTTGTTGTTCTTCTTCTTCTTTGGTGATGGAAATTATCTAGCAAGATGTCCTATCTTATGACAGTTGTAACATTGATACCTTGAGTAATCCTTCTTCTTCTTCTGAAATTTCTTCTTTGAAGGCTTATGATTACTCTTCTTGAAGTTTGATTGTTTTCTCCCTTTAGTATGGGTGGCTAGAGCTTGATCATCTTCTTTGAGGAGAGCTTCTCTATTGGCTACTCTAGCTTCTTCATGTATGCAACCTTCCCATACTATGTCCAACTTCATACTTTCTTTTTTGGCACACAGAGTCTAAATAAATGAGTCCCAAGGTCTAGTGAGAACATTGAGAGCAGTCATAACTAGTTCATCCTCATCAAGGGTGTCACCAATAGCACTTAGTTGCTCTTTGAACTGGGAGACCCTTGTGAAGTAATCTTGAATAGATTCTCCTTTGCTCATTTTGGTGCCCTTCAGTTGAGCTCTCAAATTCATCTTTCTGTTGATGTTCCTTCCCTCATACATTCTAGAAAGTCATCAAACATTTGTTTAGGTGTCTTCTTAGATGACACTTGAGGGATCAAGTGATCCTTAATAGAATCAGTAATGATCCTCAATGCCTTGATTAGGTCTTGTTCATGCTTCTCCTTAGCTTCATCTTCATCAGGTTCTGCAATCTCATCCTTGATGTACTTCTCAAGACCATTCTCTTTCAGAATGAGACCAATCCTATACTTCCAAGCCAAAAAGTTTTCGAGGCCCTCCAATTTGTCCTCAAGCTTGGTGCTTGGGGCCATCTTGTCCAGTAGGTCACCAAAAACTAAAATTTATCAAAATAGGCGGCTGACCTTACCAGTAGATGTGCTTGGCTGAGGCGAGTTGGTTGGTCCAACTGATTTCTGGAGATCCCAAATCTTCACCCTTCAAATCCTATTTGCGAGGTTGCAGCACTGCAGAATTTATGGTTCTGTTTCACTGCAATTTTTTGGTTCACTGCCAAACTAGGGTTTGGATTTCCCAGAGCTTCAACCACCCAAAAATCTTGATCTAGGGCTTAATAGATGCACTACAGGGAGGCGCAACTTTCTATGCAAGCAGATCTTCAAAAATCCAACTTTTGCATAAACCCTAATTTCTTCTAGAGATGGAGGAGAGAGAATTTCGCCTTGTAAAAGTTGTTCGAATCAGGTTGGCTCTGATACCATGTTAAGATTTCATATGCTAGACTCGATTCATTAGTGTTCAAGTCAAAATCATAGCAACAGCATATCCAGAATCACTGATAAAAACACAATCACAAGATAGACACAGTATTTATCCCGGGAAACCCTCAAGGGGAAGTAAACCCAGCAAAACTTCCTTTGTATAAGATGTATAAAAGATAACCCCAAAAACAAGTGTTCTCCTCCTTCTATTATATCTCTCTCTCTCTCTCCTATGCACTACTCAAGTGAGTGAGTTTGTGTTCAAATAAGAACCACAACTTCTCTATTTATACACATTGAGCCAATTGACTTTTACCCTAACCAAGTCGGCCCCACTAACCTGTCTAGGCCGACTTCACCTAGGAAGATTCAAAATAGTATATTATATTATTCATTAGGTTACTAATGACCGGACTTACAATGGAGGCTTTACCTCATGACTCTATGATGACCAAATACAATAGTAACACCCTGTCGGAGGAATAATAACATCTCCCTTGGGTTACATCAGTAAAAATACATTTAGAATATCCTTTGAAGTTACAATATTTCAACACAAACTGATTTCGTCAATAGTTCTTAGCATCATGTAAGCATCAATAGTTCTCAGCATCAATAGTTTTGTTCTTAGTTCTTATATTCTAAAGTCCTTAACTCCTTACTTTCCACTTATGATGTCCTAGAATGTTTGAGGAACATCCCTTTCCAAGGAGGAATATCTACATCTTATTTTATTTACATCTCCTCCCTATTTGAATCTCATATGTGAAGATTTTATAACCCATCATCACTCAACAAGTCTTTGACAAAGTTTTGCCTGAGTTATTGATAATATCCAAAGTGCTACTCAATTTTATTGCAAAGATTGTTATTACAAAGATCGTGGGGAAAGAAATTGTAGATAGTACTCTAGAATACATTGGTGGCCTTGACACAATAACACTAAGATCGTTGGATTACTCCAGAAAGAATTAAGATCTCTGTTTCAATCTCCATCCTTGTCAACATTGCAAAAAGCATAATCATTCTTCAAATAGATGATCAAAACTGAAGAAACCTACAAGATTGAAGATTCACTATGGATGGATCCACTCTTGGCAATGGTCATCAACATCCAAGAAAATATATACTCATACCAAAGAATTCAGTCCTGAATTTTGAAGCAGCTTGCAATAGAAAGTCTTCTTGCTTCTCACCTTGTACTTGACAAGGGGACTTGTCATGGATTGATAGTGAGGCTTCAAGTTTTGAAGCTCTATAAATTAGATAAAGAACAAGAAAGCTTGAGCCTTAAGCCATAACCATTGCAAGAGTTGAAGTTGTGGAGCCTTATTCCATAGAGCCAAGTTTGGTTTGCGGTCTTCTTTAAACCACCATTTAGTAGAAGACTTAGAACTTTTGCTAGAAATCAATCTATGGTGACTAGTGATCCTTAAACCACCTTTTTCTAGAGGGAACCACTGAGCCTTGGAGCCAAGTTCCAAAAGGAACCGCTAAGCTAGAACCTGTGTGAGAGAAGTTCCAAAGGGAACAGTTGAGCCAAAACCGGAGTTAACGCTAAATTCCAGAGTTTATGGTCATCCTTAAACCATCATTTAGTATAATACATCAACTTCTGCTAGCTTTTCATTTGTGGTCATCCTAAAACTACCAATCTCAGAGAGAATTTTCCATTAGCAAAAAGACACCATATTTTAACTAAATTACTTGGCTAATGATCAGATTGTGAAGTAGGAAATGCCCAACATTTGGTAACTATCCACTTCCAGTTTTCAACTCTTTGCTTGGACTCACATACGCCCCTTCGGATTAAGGGAGGGAATGTTGGAAACCTAAACCTTTGGGTTAGGTAATATTGAGAAGAACAAATATTCATGAGGAGGCCAAGGGACAACTTGGAAGATAAAACCAGCATCACCTCACATTGTACTTATATGTGTATCATTGTAAATGAAAATACACAATTAACGCCAATGTCTCTCGCTCTCTACCTATCTAGGTGTGTACTTGCCTATCTATTTAGTTGGGCATTCTAACATGTATGAGGATCACACATGGTTTTCATCACATACTTTGAGAAATTGTTCACATGATTGAGCTTGCAATTCTTTATGGCTTGACATTTGGGTGGCTAAGAGGTACACTTGTGTTCTTAACTCAAAGATGGTTGGGTGGTGCCCAAGGTGATTAGAAAGGAGGTATGTTATGATGTGGTCTCATGTCTTCATTGTGATTATTGGTGAACTAAGTCACCTGACATGAGGACATGAGACACGAAGGACATGAAAATACGAGTGTCTGATACAGACACAATGACCCCCGAAATCAAGACATGGAGGACACGTTTTATATATATATTAAAAATATAGACATATAGATCCAAATTTTTTTAGAAACTAGAACATTTACAAATATTCAATAGAAATTGGTACTTAGAATCAATACACAATATACATTTTGTCATTCACAAATCACAATGAGACACAAAGACGATAGCTCAAGATGTCGAAACCATATTTCTCATTAAGTCATCAAAATTAAAATGTATTACATAGATGTCAGAATGCACAAAAAGGGGTAGATCATAAATGAGATCAAGATAGAAGATCTGTCAATAGTCCTCCGTGCCTGAATCAACAAACTCATCACTGGCCTGACCCAAATCTTCCTCCTCCTCTCTGCCCATTTGACGATTTGCATGTTGGTGTGGAGGATGACCCCTCCATAGGATCACCATAATCAAAAGTGATCGGCTCTAGCAATGGATCATTAAGATCCATGTTGGCTAATGCCAACTCAGTACCGTTGTCCAAACCCGTATCATAAGGAGAGGCATTCCACATTTTTGACTTTCGATCACCCACTCCTCCCTCTTCCTGTAAATACGAGGAAGGTTGGAGTGCCCATATACCATCGTCTCTGCCTTGGACTGTTCAAGCTTGCTCTTCTTCCAACTGTACAAGTTTCCATATGTGCTCCAATTCCTCTCACAACAAAAGGATGAAGTAACTTGAGAGATGACCCTCAAGGCTATCTTCTATAGAAGAGGGCATGCTGCCCCATGAGTTTCCCACCAAACATAGGGTTTCTTAACCCCCATGTCTCTAAGCACCTCATAGCCTCCAAATATCCTAATGCTAGTGGAAAGGTCTACAAAGCCCTCCTCCACCTCTTCAAGTAGGTCTCTATCATGAAGTAGTTGTCTAAATGCTACTAAAATTTCCGAGACCTAAAATTCCGCGCCTTAATACTTCGGTCCCTCCATAAAACTTTGGGCCCTAAATTTTCGTCCCCTAAAATTTTGCCCCCTAAATTTTCGTGCCCTCCCTAAAAGCTTTCCTGCTACTTTTAAACCTTCGTCTCAGTCTCCACATACCTGCACACAATCAATCAAAGACCGGTTTATGGGTTGGTTAGCTAATGGTTTAGGTTACAACAAGTAAGTGGGCTTAACTCATATCGTTTACCTTTACACATACAGTATACTACATCGTTCAGAGGCGAGGTAATTGCTTGGTAACTACTTGGTTAAATACCATAATTGTTTATTATACTAAAGTAAATGCCTAAACTACTACCGTTGTCATAAATGTTACTATGACTGACTGATACCTTTATTGTTGCATATTGTTTATGATTCTGCTGCTATAAATACTACTATGGGTGATGACTAATATATACTCTTGTACATGTTGAATACACACATAAAAGTCAGGTTTTAACACAACTAATGGTGGTTATTTATTGTAATATGATAACAAATATTGTTGTCATGTATTGTCATTGCGATGCATGTCTAATATTTACAATGTTGCATAAATGATCTTGCCTCTGCTGCATATTGTTTATGACCTTACTCTCAAACTGGATGTATTAATGTGGTGAATTCATGGTTGTTGTTCTAACACTTGAATGGAGGAGTGATATATTTTGCTCTACATATACATATGTTGTTTGATATTTGGCTTAGAGTACTTAGTTGGATGTGTATGAATGCATTGCTAAAGTGAACTTGATAGTTATACTTATACATTACATCCTTTTTACTCTTATATTTGACTCAAATAAGGAACTTGTCATTAACAACCTCGAAAGAGATATCCTTTGGTATTTTATTGCCTTTCCAAAGATTTAATAGGACTCTCCCCTAAGAGGCTTAGGCTTCCGAAGCAGCCGAGAGAAGTTGACTAAGGTGACAGTGGTCACTTCCTCCTCACATGCTTACCGGTCTTGTGTTTCCCTTGTTGATCCTAGTGCCCCTCTTGAGTGTGGTACCTTGACCGTTTTGTTATGTTGACTTAACTTTCTTGTTATTGGAAACCCACCTTCATGTATGACGTCTTGACCTTGTAAAGTAACCCTAGGTCAATTAAAAATTAGAAGGGGGATCCTTCTAGAAGTCCGTAAGAAGTTATAAATACGATTCTAATTCTTCAATGTGAAATCATCTTGAAGTGACATTTCAGATCTGATTTTGTGTGACTGATCTAGGGTTTCTACAACAGCTTTATGGGTGACGCCTTGGGTTCTTTTGCTGCTAGGAACTGTACCACCACCTTGCTTGGATTGTTTTAGGTGCTGCTAGGGCAGCCACCACCCTACTTGGACTGTTTTGAGTGCTATTTACCTGTGCCGCTACCTTGTGGGTTGTTTCTTGGACTATTTGGAGGGTCGCTAACTATTTTGTTAAGTTGTCATCTTACCGTGAGCCTGTGTGAGGATGTCGAGGGTTGCTAAGGGTGCGATGAGCCTTGTTGAGGGTGTCTTGACCATGCTGTGAGTTGGTTGTGACCTGTTTTGTGGGTTGTTACTGAACCGTGACCTGTTTTGTGGGCATAATACTGAACAACAAACTGCCTTGTGGGCATAATGTTGAACCCTGGACTCCCTTGTGGGCTCAACACTGAACTGTGGATTGTTTGTTGTCTTAACACCCGAACCTTGGACCGTTTGTTGAGATGCCACTTAATCGTGGGTTGTTAGAGAAAGGTCCCGGCCCTTTAGTGGGCTATGAGGACACACCACTACTTGTTTGTGGTTGTTTGATGAGGCCACTGCTGAGTATGGGCTACTAAAGGAGGATGGTTTCCTGTTTGGACTACTTTGAGTGGCCCACTGTCCTGTATGGACTGTTGTGGTTGTTGCCCTGTGTAAGGGTTGCTTGAGTGGGCCACTGTCGTATGTGTGGGTTGTTTGAGTAGGCAATTGCTTTGTGTATGGGATGTTGGAGTTGGACACTTGTTGGTTGTCATGATTGAAGTTGGTCTTGATGTCTTGACCGTTGTATCTTTTATTGTACTTGTCTAAGCCTATCCTACAGCACTTCTCTCTCTCAGGTATGTCCATGCCCTCAAGTAAGGGCCACACTTGTTCCATTTAGTGACTTTACTCTAAAAGACAAGGTCTAATCTGAAAGTCTTCCAAGTATAAGGAAGCTCCAACTCAGACTTATTTTTTATTTGTTTAGTTAGTTAGATTAAACTAGTACTGTTCTGTTGTTCATGTTTATACCTATGATACCGGACACATCCATATAAGCTACAGTGTCCCGTGTCAACGGGTCGAACACAAACACGTCTTGACATGGTGTCAGACACTTGTTTTGGACATGTCCTATTTTAGGACACGTCCAAAACACATGTCCGACACCGTGTCAGGACATGTCCTAAACACAAGACACCGTGTCCCTTAAACAAGACACTTCTAACAAAAAAAAATTGTAAGAAAACAATTTTATCCTCGTTCATTCACATTTTTTAGTGAGGCTTGAGCTCTAAGAGGGTTTTATTTTGCAAGTGAAGAGCATTAGAAGGTTTTCCATCTTGATCTACTCCATCTTGTATTTGCCAGTGGCATCCCGACATCTATGTAATACATTTTGATTTTGATGACTTCATGAGAATTATAGCCCACTGCACCAATGGAATTATAGCCCCCCATGTTTGTCATCCTTCTCTCTCTGTAGTTTGTGATGGAATTATAGCCCCCCATATTTTTCCATATACATTTATATATTACATTGTTTGGCTCTTAAATGTAATGTGTTTTTATTGTTTTTCCATGTACATTTACATATTACATCGTTTGGCTCTTAGCCTATCAAATCAAGTCAGGGAGCACACCAACAAGTATTTTGTGGGGGCATATTCCACAAACAACATCACAAGGGGATTCATTTGACAAAGGGGAGGTTACCCCTTATTTATATTCCTACCCATGACATTCAATCTAAGTGGCATCATCATTGTAAGTGGCATAATCTAAAATATAAAGCATGTAGATAGATGAGATTCTCATTCTTCCATATATTTAAAGCGTGTATAATATTTAAATATAATCTAAAATATAATTGGTAGATGAGATTCTTCATTCTTCCATCTTGATCTACCCCTTTTTGTATTTACTATTACTGTTAGTCTATTTGGCATTTGCCAGTGGCATTCCGACATCTATGTAATACATTTTGATTTTGATGACTTAATGAGAAATATGGTTCTGACTCCTGAGTATTGACGTCTTGATCTATGACTATCATGAGTATCATGAATTATCTATGTGTCTCAATCTCATTGTGATTACTGATTTGTAAATGTGTAATTACTAATGCTAAATGTGCACTGATTCTGATTTCTATTGAATATTTGTAAGAATTTGGATCTATGTCTATATTTTTAATAGATATAATTTAAAAGAAATATATATATATATAACGTGTCCTGATTCCAGGGGTCACTGTGTCCGTGTCGGACACTCGAATCCCCGTGTCCTTCATGTCTCGTGTCCTCATGTCAGGTGACTTAGGTTTATACTAGTACTGTTTACTGTTTATGTACTTTGCAGCTGTTATACATTTTGTTTCAAACTACCACTTTAACATAGTGATCCTTAAGGGAATCTTAAAGTTGAAAGAGTTGAAAATTGTGTTTGTTATTGATTAGACTTTTACTGCTGCTGTATCTCTTACTTTAGCATCATTTGACAGTTTAAATCTGCATTAAATGTACAAGTTCGTCATTTTCATGAAAAAACCCTAAAACTTTAACACTTACAACCTGATCTAAACTTTATCCCTCCCCCCAAGAAACAAGGAGAAGAAATGCAGAAATCTAGTTTTTCACCAACAGATTGGTGATGAGTACCAACTCAATCCCTTACTTCTGCCATTGTGCAGAAGCAAACTATTTTCCACGGGTGCATTCAATTTATCATTCTACCTTTACAATAATACATTTGAGCAAGCCAATGGCCAGCAATCCACCCCAGGTTAAGACTATCAATTTATGCTTGTTTCTGGGAATCCACTAGGTGAATCAACATGTACACATATACCAAGCACTGTCTCCATTTAGTTGTAATATTTGAGATATCAAACATACAACACAATCAACTAACTTTAAATCTATATTAAGGGATAAATCTATAATACAGACCTTTATATCTTTAGTTGAGCTGAAGCTTAAGAATGTATTTAAGATGCAAACTGAAGAAAACGATCAATGAGAGATAAAGAACTAAATGCTGCATACTTTTTCTGATATTCAAACAATATACCTTTGCAAGAGTTTGTCTTCCCTCATCAAATCGCTTCCACCTTGAGAAAGCTGAAATGCTACGAGATGCAACCTGCCATTGTAATGAATGTTTTAACCTTATTCTTTGAGATTCTAATAAAGATTCTTGTTGTCTGTAATATTAATACTGAAATAATTACCACTAAAAATGTACTATAACTGAAGCTGACCTGTGGATTAATTTTATCTAGCTTCAATACCATATCTCCAATGAATTCATAACCAGAACCATCCTTTGCATGGAAGTTAACCGAACAGCTGCAGAATCCTCCAATGAGAGAATAAACCTGAGATATTAAACATACATCCAGACTTATCCTCTTTGAATAGAACATTCCTAATGTCCCTTGTCTTATTTCATAAAAAATCCACAAATCTAAGTTCAAGGATTTATACAACTAATTATTATTGTTTGTGGTTAAAAACTATGAAACTGGGAGATACACAGCAATATCTCCAGGGGTATTAAGAATAGAGAAAAAAAAAGATCTTAAAATGTTTGAAAACTTGAAACTCGAAATCAGAAATAGGGAAAAGAGAATGGTTAGTCAAGTAGAGAAAAAAAGAAAGATTTTGAGGAGGAGCTTTTGAAAGGGAATTTAACCATGCTCTTGTACAGTTTTAAGAAAATTTAAAGCTTTAATTTCTTTAGGATACTTGCATTAACAGACTTGGGTGACTCTTCTCAGCAGACATACTGCAGAAAAATTCTTGGAAATAGCAATGGCTGAGAAAATTATATAAACTGCAATAGTTCAAAAATGTATGTTGGAGACAACATGCTGGACCTGGTGACCTTTTTCAGTAACAAAGGATAAGTGTATTGAATCTGACCTTGTTAGGATTCCGGATATCAAAAGCAGGGTGCTGCAACAAGCGTTGTACATTCTTGACATTGCCTGGGAAATCTGAGACAGCTTGCAATGCAAGCCACTTATTGATCACCTGAGAAATAGAAAAAACAAATACATCTAAACATGAAAAGACACAAAACAGGTGATATCTTCCATACTAAAACCCATTAAGACCCACAGAAACCAACTGAAGCTAAGGCAGAACAAAAAAAATTAAAAGAAACAAATCTTACCAAGGCATCTCCTTCCCACTTTTGATAGAAATCAGACAAAACTTCATCTCTTACATCTCCAGGATTTTGGGCAATAGCAGCCAAAGCTGCAAATTGTTCAGTCATATTTGTAGCTGACTTGTACTCATGTGATACAAGTTGTGTCAATTCTGGCTCTTTCAATGAGGCAAGGTAAGCTGGTTCATAGAAAAGCAAATCAGATAAACAGCTGAAATGAATATCCATCATTCTGTAGAACCCAAAGATGAAAAGATAATTCCAAAAGAAGAAAATTACCAAGGGCAGTATTTTTCAAAGCTCGCCTTGCCATACTCTCATGATTAGGATCATATTCCTCTGAGCTTTGGTTAGCTTCAACCTAAAAGGAGACAAAGAATTAAAGAACCCATCTAATATATCACATAGATTGTCTAAACAATGCATCAAATACAAGAACGTCTCATCAAATACAAGGAAAAGCACACAGCTTATGCAATGATTAAGCAGTTATCATGCTAGCACACCCTTGCTACAGATGAAACAAACTTCATTTTCTTTTATTAAGGTTTCATATTACTGAAAGAGTGACAAAAAGAGAGGAAGATTTCAAATGTCCCTTTGGAATACAAGTTTGCAACACAAGTACTGTAAACGAGGAAACCAATATTCCATGAAGAGTTCGTGAGGTCCATGACAATATTTTATTATTTTGTGATCTTCCATAACATTATCTTCCAAAACACAACAAAATCCCGTCCAGGTTATCTAATAGCTAATACCTTTATCATTTCTAACCCAAGCTATGACACCCACTTTTCTAAATATCAATAGCATAAATTCACAAACAACAAATAACATAAAAATTCTGGGAGGATTCTGCCAGAACATATCCATTCTTAATGCGTTTCTATTGTTGACATAGAGAAAATAAACTTCATTTTATTTTTTGAAGAATTCATACTACTGAAAGAAGAATAAAATAAGAGAAAACATTTTTAACAGGCCTTTCGAACCAACATTATTTAGGGTGAATAAAAATCCAGGAAACCAATATCCCATGAAGAGTTCGTGAGGTCCATGACAATATTTTATTATTTTGTGATCTTCCATAACATTATCTTCCAAAACACAACAAAATCCCGTCCAGGTTATCTAATAGCTAATACCTTTATCATTTCTAACCCAAGCTATGGCACCAACTTTTCTAAATATCAATATCATAAATTCACAAACAACAAATAACATAAAACTTCTGGGAGGATTCTGCCAGAACATGTCCATTCTTCATGCTTTTCTATTGTTGACATAGAGAAAATAAACATCATTTTATTTTTTGAAGAATTCATACTACTGAAAGAAGAATAAAATAAGAGAAAACATTTTTAACAGGCCTTTCGAACCAACATTATTTAGGGTGAAAATAAAAATCCATTATATTGTGAAGATCTTGCCATCACCATCCTCGATATTTCAAAAAGCAAAAGCCTTGAATTTGCTATGTTTTGATTAAACAACATTCATAAGTGTGGACATAAATTATGCACAAATGAGAAACAACAGGCAGATTATGCAAGGATTAAACTGGCATAAATACATTTAATATGCTACCACAAAATTTCTAAAGAGGAAATAATTTGCATGGTGTTGTATCCATCTTTAGTCCTTATGGTTTTTCCTTCTAAGAGGTTAACCCCTTTATAATTTATATTATTTGTATTTTTTTCCGTGCCCAGGAGTTGCCTTTGCCACTCTGACATCACTATTGTGACTTATACCTTCTAGTCTAATTCAATGTTGTCATAACCAGGCTGGAACCTCCTAAACCAACCGGTCGGAACAGTTCTGGGGGTTTTCTGTCGAGAACTGGTCCCTCAAACCAGAAATGACCAATTTTAATCTGGACCGGTCCTGAAACTGTTAGAACCAGTGTTGCAAATATCTCCGATTTCTCTCGATATTTCCGATTTCTCCTGAGTTTTTCGTGTTGCTGATTTGTTCGATATTTTCATAATTCTTTAGTTCTAAGTTAATTTTTGCCGATATTTTCCTCGATGTTTCCAATAAATTTCTTTCCAGACCTTCGCCGATATATTCCCCGACACGATGTTTGCAACATTGGTTAGAACCAGTCAGTTAAAGCCCAAACCAGCCAGAACCAGTCAGGTTGACAGGTTTTGCGTTGGATGTTCTAAACCATGGTAGGCAAGTTTTACACTCTAAAAGAATTCCTCCAGGCAAATAAAAAATGGAAAACTTAAAGCTACTGAGAACTGCACTTTATAATTGGCGCTATGAAGCAACCCAAAACCAAAGTTGAAGTAAAAAACCAGTTTTTGAATATGAATAATCAATTAATGAAGAATGCCCCTATAAATAACAAGTTGGCCTGCTTAAATACAGCTTGGCTTTCCAATTTGAAAGGTCGAGTTCTCTTGTTTATTATTTATTTATTAACTATTTATTATATAATTGTTATTGATGTTTTTATTATTTTTATTTTTTTATTTACATAACATTGCCTTCCCCTTAAGGGAAGCTTTGTCCTCAAAGCTGAATTGCTGACATCATCTTTTGTTCTTGAATTGTGTTAATGCTAGATTTGAAATATGTGATCTGAATTGATCTCTTGACCTGGATGAGGGTCTGGAGTCCTTGTGTTGTGACTCTTTCTGCTTAGGCAGCGAACTATACGGTCCATACAATCAATACTCGCTGTTGATTTTGGTACCTAGGAAAGTGTTCCCCTGGTTGCTTTTGCCTAAGTCATAAGAGGAGAAAATTAAAGTGACCCTTGCAATTAATAACTTGAGATGAGTTTTAATTTTCACTTTAGAGAATAAAGTGACTTTTTGATCAATTTAAGTGAGGTGAGTGAAATTAATTTTGGAGAGAATTAAAAGTGCATTTAATCTCATCGATCCATCCAATTCATTTTGGGCCCTTGGATTAGATGACAATTCAGCTTCCTCATTTAGACACCAAAAAGGCAAGGGAAGGCATTAGAGTCTCATTCTCTTTTTCATGAGTTGGAGAGCACAGAAAGAGAAAAAAAATGCAGGCAGAGAGAGAAGAGCAGAGGGCACGTTTCCCAGACCGTAAACAGCAGAAATTAAATTTCTGTACAGCACGTTTCCCGAGGAAAATTCTGGTCATGTTTTTCTGTGGCAGTTTTCCTGGCCACGATTTTCAAGAAGGAAAAAAATCTGGTCACAGAATTTCTTTCAGTCCATACAATTCTGTACAGTCTGTACATTGGGCACAGAAATCGAGGCAGTCCATATAGTCTGTACACTACAACAGCAGGGACAAAAATCAAGGCAGTTCGTACAGTCAGTTTGGCACGATTTTCGAGGCAGGTAATTGGCAAAAATTTTGACTAAAAAATTTCTGAATTCAGTCAATTTGCTGAGGACTGTGGTTGAGATAACTTTATCTCTGTTTTTGCTGTACTTTGATTTTCTTGCAGAAAATAAAATTCTCTTTCTAGAACAGGTTTTTCCTGGGTCATTTGACCAAAAATTTGTGAGTATGATTTTTTATGTGTGACTGTTTTTTAATTGTTACTCATTAAAAGTAGTAAAATTCTTCATCTGTTTCAGTCATAAATTTTCTATGAGAAATGACTTAATTTGCAGCTGAAAGTAAATTAGGTTGGGCATTAAACAATGATGAAAATGGTGGTTGAAACCGGGTTGGGGGAATGCTGGAAAATTTACATGGTATCACAGCTTTGTTAGAGAAAGAGCTGAATTTTACACAGTGAAAAATTTCAGACTGTCAGTGGGCAGCAACCTTGTTGAGACTTGAACTTTGCAGCGAAAATGGCAACAGGACTTAGGTTGGAGGATAGGCTTGATGAGGCTAGGAATTTTGTCCCATGGAAAGCTAGACTAGTGCTTATATTGGAGGAAAACAAGTTATGGGATGAAGTGGTTAACAATACAACAGCAAATCCTATTGTTGTTCCTGCTTACACCGATGCACAAGCGCATACTGCCTTCAACAAGAAGGACATTAAGGCTAGAAGGATCATTCTAGAGGCAGTTAAAGATCATGTGATCCCAGTCACTCCAGAACCCTGTGGACCTGATAGCTGAGTCGAAGAAGCCTGTACTAACTGAGGTGTGGGAGCTGGTGTCTCCCCCTGCTCTAACTCCCTAGACTTCCTGAAGGCTCTCTCCTCATCAAACTTCACTTCCCACCGGACAACAACTTTCCTCGAGCTAGGTAAGTAAAGCCGATAGGCCTTCGAAGTCTCGCCATATCCCACAAATATACCTCTCTCTGCGGTGGGATCAAACTTCGTCCTCTTCTCAGAAGGGACCTGAGAGTAAGTCAACGAGCCAAATATGCGAAAGTGGCCCACCTCAAGCTTCTTGCCTGCATACATCTCCTCAGGAGTCTTACTCCCCACTGCCCTGTGAGGACTCCTGTTCTGTAGATAAACTGCAGTGCTACATGCCTCTACCCAAAGAAAGAAAGGTAACCCCTGATCATGAAGCATCGCTCTGGCTGCCCCCACAATCAACCTGTTCTTTCTCTCTGCTACTCCATTCTGCTCAGGAGTGTAAGGAACTGTCAGCTGTCTCTAAATGCCCTCCTGTCTGCAGAATGCATCGAACTCCTTGGAGGTATACTCACCCCCATTGTCCGATCTCAACATCCGGATCTTCCTCCCCGTCTGCTTCTCCACAAGGGCTTTGAACCCTTGGAAGACTCTCAACACAAGCTCGGACTTCTTGCTCCTCAAGAAGTAGATCCAGGTCTTCCTGAAGTAGTCATCAATGAAGCTAATGTAGTACTCAAAGCCTGTCAAAGACACCAATGACATAGGACCGCATATGTCAGTATGGATAAGATCTAGCACCCTAGCAGCTCTCGTGTCACTGCTCAGAAAACAGTCTTGTGTACTTTCCCAAAGCGCACCCCCTGCACACATCACTCTGCTCAGTGCTGAACTCTGGTAATCCTGTAACCATGCTCCTCAACACTCTGAGAGCTGGGTGATGTAGGTGGGCCATCCTCCGATGCCAAAGCTCACATAGCTCACTGCTGCTACTGTGTGCTAAAGCACACTGTGGCTGAAACAAGAGCTTGTACAGCTTTCCACACCTGACTCCAATGTCCATGGCTCTGGACATACCTATAGCCCTGGGATACACCTGCACTCTCCCATCTGAAAAGCACACCCCAAGACCCCTGTCCTCAATGGTGGAAACTGATACAAGGTTCTTCTTCAGCCCAGGGACATACAACACATCTCTCAAAGTCATGAGACTCATCGACTCCCTCTAAAATATAATGGTCCCCCAACCAACAGCTCTGACAACGGTGTTGTCTCCAAGGACAACCTCCACATCTCTACCTGTCTCAGATAACTCCGAGAACATCTCTCGAGCTCCAGTCATGTGGCTCGAGGCTCCGCTGTCAATGTACCAAGTAGTAGAGGTGGATGGACCCCCCCGATGACCTGCCAACAATGAATGCTCACTATCCATATCCATATCTGTGCTGGTGGCTAAAGAGACTCTCTCTCTCTCCATCTGTCCAGCATATATGGAAAACTCCCTCTGAAATGCATCACTAAACTCATCAACCTCTGCTGAGGCTGCTGTCTGCTGTCCCTGTCCCTTCTTCTTCTTCTTGCTTGGACACTGAGAGGCATAGTGCCCAAATGCCTGACAAGCATAACACTTGATTTTACTCAAGTCTTTCTTCTGCCCACTCTGCTGCTGCTGCTGCTTGGCCCCACCCTTCTTGGGACCCTTCTTCTTCTTGCCTTTGGCTGCCAAAGCCACATTCTCATCATCAACCCCACTGTGAGATGTACTGCCCTGTACAAGACTTCTCCTAGTCTCCTCCTGCACAAAGTCATCCCAAAGTCTCTCCCAGGTAGGTAGGTTCTCTCTGCCCACTATGGCTTGCACAAAAGCACCCCAGGGCTTTGAAGCCCCATTCACTGTTGTGCGTACAAGCTCTGTAGGGGCTACCTTCTCCCCAACCGCTGCAAGTTCATCCCGAACTGCAGAAATCCTGGTAAGATATGCTGTGACTCCCTCACCCCCATTCATCTTTATACTTTTGAGTTTTTCTCTGAGAACCATTTTCCTGTTCTCATTGGAACTCTCATACAAACTGATCAAGGCTGACCACATCTCGTGTGCCTTATCCTTGCCTGAAATGTGAGGGATAATGTGGTCTTTAACTGCATCTAAAATGATCCTCCTAGCTTTACAGTCCTTTTTATTGAAAGCTGATAGGGCTGCTGCATCTGTTGATGCGGGAATGGTAATCGGATTAGCTGTAGTGTTCCTAACTATATCCGGCCATAACTCATTCTCCTCCAGTAACAGTAAAATTCTGGTCTTCCACGGCACAAAATTTCTTGTCCCATCCAGCCTATGCTCCAATCTAAGACCTGTGGCCATCTCTACACCAACCCAACAAAGTGCTGCTCACTGACAGAAGGTAAAATATTGAAATTTCTGAGTTCTGAAAATTTTTGTGTGTCTGCAAACTATCACTGTTTTCTGCCCCCAAGCTCTGATACCATGTAGAAATTTCTGAGTTTTACTGTTTGCTGGTTTATATGAACATTTCGTGGTTTTCACTTACAGCCGGTTTTGCATTGGCTGTAAGTTACTTATGAAATTTTTACTGAACAATTTAAACACACAGTAAAAACACTAACAGGCTGAAAAACACATTTAGCAGTCACACCATAAAAAATAAAGACTCGGAGATTTTTCGCCAATGGCCCTGGAAAAACCCCCACGGGGAAAACCAGTCAGAGAGAGAGATTTTATTATCTTCTAGGAAAATTTCAAACAACCATTTACAGTCAAAAATTAACTTATCTCAACCAACGCAAATAACCCAATAGGCTGCCTTGTTTTTTGTGCATGAACTGTCTTGATTTCTGTGCTATTTTCTTCTAAAAAATTTGCCGAAATAACAGTCTATATCAGTCCTCGATTTCTGTACCAGAATGCCCTCGATTTTAGTGCCAGAACAGTCACAAAATCGTACTGTACGGACTGCATTAAATGCAGCCGTACAGCCTCGAAAACTACGCCACAAAACTCTGCCTGTGCCTTGGGAAATGTGCCAGATTTCTTCCTCGAAATCTGTGCCTGATTTTTCCTGAAAAACGTGCCCAAACTGTCCTTGAAAACCGTGCTGAAACCGTACTGTACGGCTGCAATAAATGAGGCCGTACTTCACCTCGATTTCTGTGCACAATAAATGCTGGCCGTACCTTCACCTTGAAACTCGTGCCAGCAGTTAATGGTCTTGGTTTTCGTGCCCACTGAAAATCACTTTCAGCCTTGTCTGGGAATTCGTGCCTCCTCTCAGCTCTCTCTTCTTCCTTCTCCTGAAAATGAAAAAGTGAAGTCTCTTTGCCTCCCTCAACCCTTTTTGTCTAAACCCTAAGTGGGCATCTAATCCAACGGTGGAAAAAGATCCAATCCAATGGCTAAGATTCAATGAAAGTAAAAATCACATTTATTTAAATCACTTAAATAAATTTACTCACCCACTTAAATTTATCAAAAAGTGACTTTAAGTTTATAAAGTCTCATTAAGTAGCTTTTAATGTGAGGGTCACCTTTTTCCCTCTTCTAAGTGACTTAGGCAAAAAGTCACCTAGGGAACATCTTCCTAGGTACAAAAACTAACACCCTTGACATGAATAATCTAATTCGTCCTCCTTACTCTTCTAACCCTTCCCAGGCCCTCCTTTCCTACTTCCTCCCCCCCACCTTCTTAATAAGGGTTTAGCTCTACAACATTATGGTTGTCCTTGTAACTGAAACTAGTTGAGCCCTATTGTAGTCTCATCTCCTTTGCCATAAAAGCATCCAACAACTACTCAAAGTCAACTAACTTCTCTCAACCACAAATAACTTGCATAAAGTTGTGCCATTGAGAGAAATCTGAACTAGCTCATTGTCCTCAACTATGCCCTCGATTGTGGTAATCTTATAGCTTAGGTCCACTACCTTCATGAGATAGCTTGCTACTGTATTTGCTTTTGTCATGCACATAGTGGTTAAATTTCTCCTCGAGAGCATTCACACTCTAGTACAAGATTCCCAAGGCATCATACATATCTTTGACAATCGTTTTCCCGATGATATAAGAGATTAGGTGATGCTTTTCCAAATCCAACACGATCTGCTTCACACTTACTGCCTTGTCATTGCGTTCTGCCAAATATTGAGATCTATAGGCAGTGACTTCCTTCTCCACAAGGTGCCAGAAACTTACCATTTCCATGAGTTTTAACAATCTCAGCTTCCATGGCACAAAGGTGGAGGTTCCCTCCAACAAATGACTCTCTCGCAAAATGGTAAAGGCCAGTGTCATAGCTCCGCTGAACAAGCTTCAATCTCTGGTTCTCCACTCAATGGATAAATTCGGGTTTCACACCCCACAACAATTGACTCTCTCACAAAATGGGAAGGCCATTACTGTATCTCCGATGAACAAGCTCAATCTCCAATTCTCCACTCATTGGATAAATTCGGGTTTCACACCACACAACAATTGACTCTCGCAAAATGCGAAAGGCCATTGTTGTAGCTCCACTGAACGAGATTCAATCTCTGATTCTGCACTCATTGGATCAATTCAGATTTCACACCCCACAACACTTCTCAGGTCCTTGTGCCAATCACTAGCACAATATGCTTCAGCTACTGAAACCTGGATATACTACCCACTCAAACCCACTAACAAAACTCTACTCCAAACAACTTGCCTCTCCATACATGGAATTTGGAAGACTTTAGAAACTGTGCTCTCATACCATGTTAGATTAAATAATTCTAGACCATGGTTAAAATATTCCGGACTCTAAAAAAATTACTACAGGAAACTAAACAGGGGAAAAAATAAAGCTGCTCAAAACTGTGCTCTACAAGTAATGCTAAAATCTATAAACACAATCGGTAGAAAATAAATAATGTAAACACAGTAAATTCATTCTCAAAAACTGTTACTGCTATTCATTATTTTTTTAAATGAAAATCTTCTAGAGGAAAATAGTTAACTGCTAAATGCTGAACTGAGAACTGACTGAAAATAAAGTTAAACCCATACTCCTGCCTTCTCTTTTATAGACTGAGAAAAGAGTAGTTACACTGAATCTGGACACATGAACAACTATGCCTCAACTAGAGAGATAACTTGAGGCATGCAAGCATGCATCCTCTATATATCAGGGTCCTTATCTGCATGCATGCACCTCACTGAAGGATGTGACATCCCTCCAGGAACGCCCGCTGAATCTACTAAATAAACATGCATACATTTTCATAATAGCAGATCCGAACTTAAGCAATAAAAATTTTCCAAAACTCATTCAATTCGCATTTAGATTTTCCCGAATTATATATACCCTTTGGAAGAAAAGTTTTCCAAAAACTCTATAAAAGAGAAGTACAATAGCAGTTATCGCATTAAGAGTTTGCATGTACCAGGACACTCCTCAGTACACTTTCTCAAAAATGTCTTCAATGCATTGGACATATACACTGAGATTTTCGCCAAGCTATTAATTTGTGAAACAAAGAAAACATTGAACTGTTCCTGGCATTTTGTGGTGTTAAACTGCAAGGCTGAAAATCTCAAGATTGTTACGCTTCTCAGACAAGAAAGTTTAAATTCACTTACTGATCTAAGAAATTCAGCACGCAGTTCAGATGCAAGTTGTTTAATAACAAAACGACGAACTGTGTGAACAGCATCTGGATCTGCAACTTTCATGAGGTCCATGATTTCTCCCTCTCCAGGTAGGGTGATTGCCTTTGCTATGAACTCCTAAGAACAAAATCATAGAAATATTATAAAAAAAATCAAACAATAAAAAGGAAAATTTCATACTTGCAGCTATAGCAAGAGAAGGTCATCAACTTACTTTGTCCAAACTAGAATCACACAGAATACTTCTTAGTCCATTGACAAATTTTGGGTCAACACTCAGTGGTTGATTCTGTTGTGCCTGATCTACGAGAGAAAGCATGAGCTTTCTTGCCAATGTCTGGCCAGCCTCCCACCTTAAAGGTCCGCACAAAATTCATGAATCAATATTAATATGAAAAAATGGAGGCAGGTGCTTTGTATTCAAAAGGGATAGATAACAAACCGATTAAACTTGTCTGAATCGTGTGCAAGGAGAAAATACAAATCATCATCAGTTATATCTGAAACAAGACGCACAGGAGCACTAAAATTGCGTAGTAGAGAGGGAATTGGCCTCTCAGGAATGTCAACAAAGACAAACTCTTCTTCCTCCTGCAAGAAAATTTCAGAAAGAAATCAATCTCAGTATGCTTAAAACAACCACACACAGCAGGTGAATTGATGATGCAAAAAAAAACAAATATAAGAAACAATATGACAAAACCTAAGAAACAATATGACAAAATCCAAGCCTAAGCAAGCCCACAAAAGGACACAACAGTGAGAGCTTAACAACATTGAAACCGCACCCTTTCAATACGGAGGATTACTGTTGAAACAGAGTGTTCTGCACTTGTACAGGTCTGCATAGATTCTCCATTATAGACTGATGTAAGAGGCAGATCCTTCCCATTGGAATCCAGCAACCCAACAGCCACAGGTATAAACATCGGTTCTTTAACAAGTTGACCAGGAGTGGGAGGAATTTCTTGCCTGAAAATAACAAATGGAACCAAAATGATTTTGCTACACAGTATTCACTTTCAGGACTAGATAACCATGCATTGACTTAACAATTTGACAGGAAAAGTACAATGCACACTGCAAAAAAGATGTAGAGTTATGCTTGAACCAACTGCTTGGACACACTAGACAATTTTACCATTAGTTTACGCGCTAGTTCAGCAAATTTTAATCAAACTGTCAGAATTACCATCTTCCTAGATCAGTTGTTCTTTTGTAACTTCCAACTTCTTTCAAGATTAAAGTGAATATGAAGACTGCAGCTTCTTGTAGAAAATATTTGTCAATCTCATCGAAGATCCAAGATTGTTTCTTTAAATCCTTTGAGAAAGAAACAATCCAGAATGGGTGACATGTTATAGAACTCTATTATAATAATTAATCTATGTTGCACGGAAACGGTTCCCAGGTTTTGAGAAACTCGTTCCAGAGGTTCCCACGTTTCTAGGAACTTGGGAACCAGAACCAAACGTTCCGAATTCACTGGGAACGGTTTCTGGAACTTCGAAACGTTTAGGGAACGTTGACGGAAAAAAAGGGGAACTTGGGAACTTTGAAATTGATGTTTCAATTTTTGGTAACGGCTACGCGTTCCATAAAGCGACAGGAACAGCCACCAGCTCCTCGTCGAAGCTCGCAGCCCAAAATAAATATATGTGGCGGCAAAATCTCCCCCGAATTTTTGCTGGCTGAAAATACACTCCCTTCACGTTTAATCAACACACAATCATGATCGAGTCTTAGTCTGGTCACTGGTCGCGTTAGCAGTTAATTGCTAGAGCGTCAGTCACCAAGGGTAGAGCAGTCTCTGAGCACAGTGAGCAGTAGTTGAGATTTGAGGGATGACGGAAGTGATTTCTGATTTCTCAGTTGAGCAATCGCTGAGATTTGAGGACTGGCTGGAGTGAGCCGAGCGTGGAGAGCTGGGCGACTTGGCTGGAATTCGAGGCCCAACTGGAGTGAAAGAGTATTCATTTGGGAAAATTTAGAGTGGCAGTGTTGTAATTTGGCCACACAGACAGCAAGGTAAACGTTGGAGCAACTAAACCGAGCCGGCGAGCGTATATATTGTTTTACAATTTTTTATAAATTATTTTTTAATTGATTAATTTATGAAATGATTAACATTGAAAAAGCATTTTCATGTTTTCAACTTTACAAATAGCAACTTTACAAATAGCTGGGCATATGCCATAAACCAAAAGATACCGCTGGTCGACCTGATGGTTATAAAATACTAAAATAGCTTCATTTAACAGATTTGTTGTTAAATGAGTTTTACAATGGGATTTGTCTGCCTTTGTATTGCTTTTAAGTTTTTTTATTTAAGACTTTAAGTTTTAACTTTTCTTAATTTTTTCTTTTTAATTCTTTCCCATCTCTCTTCAACTATAAAATATTAAATCATAATTTAAGTTTTTATTTTTAAGTTTTACCACTTAGTCTTAGTCTAATTTTATATATATATAAAAAGAACTTGTCATTATTTAATATTTACAGTTTACACTTTGTAATAGTGCTGTTATATTATTAATTTCTTTTTTGCATTGTTGAAACTTGAGACTTGTAACTTTATATTCTTCCAATGTATGAATTTATATTTTTTATTTTTTAAGATATTTTATTGCCGTTCCCAATCTTCCGTTTCCTGTAAATTTGCAGACACCTCTAGCCATATCCGAAACTTGTTCCCACGTTCCGGAAACTTGTGCAACATAGTAATTAATATGTAATAATGTAATCTTAATTTTTAAAGGTTATGCAGCATGCCTACCAATGTTGCAAATACTCATTTGGGAATATATCTATTATCACCAACGGTCCAGAAAGAAATTTAGTAGAAATATCAGGGAAGATATCAGAAAATATCAGCACGCAGAAATATGGCCCTCAAAAACTCGGAAAACTCAGAATGTCAGGAGAAATCGGAGATGTTTGCAACACTGATGCCTATAAAATATAGCCATACCATCGCTTATAAACATTGTATCGTCATCTTTTGTACAGAAAATATATAAAGATATATAATTGACACAAAAGTATGTTGACTTTTGAATACTTGTAATTTCCTTTGTGACAGTAGGCTTGATACATAATGAGAGCACCTCAAGGTAATAAACACCTGAAATTGCTCCCAATGCACGATTTGACCAAAAACTTATTTATGTTATTAATCCAAATTTCAAAATGCTGTCGTAGATCCCTTCCATATCAAAGTTAATGGCTTTGCCATTTTCAAGACTATTTAGTCTTTTCCCGAAAAAATGTGATCTTATTAGTTAGCAAAAAGAATTAAAGATCTATATATATCAGTTGAGACCTTAGAACTGGAATATTACCAAACTATTAAACCACTCATAGGGTCATACCAATTCATAAAACAACACGTGTTGATATAAAGCATTCATCAGTAATGGTCTTCAACACCAGATCTACAACTATTAAAGAACCCATACATGTAACATTATACATAAGAACTATTCAAGTGTTTATGAAAATGGTTGTATATTAACTCAACAGAAGAATGCAATGCAGCAATAATAGAATATTAAACCTGAATATGTCCTAATATATTTGCTCACCTGAACTTAAGTGTGTAAGTATTTCTCTCAGAGTTGTAAAATGATTTCACTTTTAGAACAGGGGTTCCGGCTTGTGAATACCTGTGTCATTAGTATGATGTTGATTAAAGTCCAAAACACAAATGATCCACAGTAATATGCAAAGCAACCACAATTAAAAGAAAGGCCTGTACCACTTACCATAACAAGAAATTTGAAAGATCTGCATTATTGGCATCACGCATAGCAGCAAAAAAATCTTCACAAGTTACTGCTTGCCCATCATGTCTTTGAAAATAGAGATCCATTCCCTTGAAAATCAAGAAAAATGTAAGCTTTCACACAGAGTCAAAATACAGAACACACGGTCTAGTAAGAAAGCCAGTGTAATTTGTAAGTAGTAATCTTTTCTCAAATTTCTACGAGAAAATCACTAATTTTGTAATGTGTCTTATCTTATAGTATTCACTAACAAAAAGGAAATCACCGAATCTATCCATTTCATTATAAGAATGGCATTTGCAACCAAAATACATTTCAGTAATTGTAGCAGAAGAATATAAAAAGCTAAATCTCAAGGTACAAATCAGAGTAACAAAACTTGCTGAAACTAGCTGAGTTTCAACAAATCCACTTTGCTCAACCTAAAGTTCTCGTTAGGAATATGTGGAGGATGAAGCAATCCTGGTGACATTACATTTTCATTCTTATTTTTTTGACAAGTATCACATTCAGTGACATACTTTTGAATCTCCTTGTACATTTCCCTCCAATAAAAAGACTACCATACATTATAGTAGGCTTTAAAGAATCCTACATGTCCTGCAGCTGAAGAGTCATGTGATTCCCTAAAGACATTTAATTCAACTTTTGACATCGAAGTTAGATAGATTCTCCATTTGTACCATATAACCTAAGTCACCTGGTTCGAGTTCGTGTTCAAATTCGGAGACCTTATAATATTCGACAAAAATTCGGCAATAAAAAAATTGGCGATAAAATTCGACATTAAGTTTGAATGACTATAAAACTTAGAATATAAAAAATATTAAAACTTAAAATTTAAAAATTATTTAAACTATTTAGCATACAAAAAAACTTATATTCTTACCAGATCCCATAACATTCTTTCACCTTTGAATGTAAATATTAACATAGAATATTAAACTAAGTTGCACTTAATTAACAAAAAAACTCATATCATATCAATAATGTTAATAAACAAAAATAAATAAACATTATTATCTTTTAATTCTTAAAAAAAAAAAAATTATTTTTAAGTCACCTGGTTCGAGTTTGTGTTCGAATTCGGAGACCTTAAAATTCGACAAAAATTCGGCAATAAAAAAATTGGCGATAAAGTTCGATGTTAAGTTCGAATGACTATAAAACTTAGAATTTAAAAAATATTAAAACTTCGAATTTAAAAATTATTTAAACTATTTAGCATACAACAAAACTTATATTCTTACCAGATCCCATAACATTCTTTCACCTTTGAATGTAAATATTAACATAGAATTTTAAACTAAGTTGCACTTAATTAACAAAAAAACTCATATCATATCAATAATTTTAATAAACAAAAATAAATGAACATTATTAATTTTTTAATTCTTAAAATAATTATTTTTTTAATTTTTAAAGTAGAGAAAATAATATATAACAAATTGAAAAAAACTAAAAAATTATTTATTTATTTGGATTCAAAATAACATTTCTATTACTTAATCCAAAGAAAATATCATTTATATTTATTAATAAAAAAACATTTACATTTATGCGGTTGTATATCACTATATCCATCCAGGTGGTTTCAGGTTTCATCGAAAATCTAGAACCGCGGGCATCAGCACGGCTTCAACTGTCATTGATCTTGGCAGCATTCCTCAGACTGTTGTTGCGGTATCCTCTGCTCACTGCCTTGCTAAAATAAGCCCTCCGATGTCATGAGGGCGTGCGCTCGTCCTCCCTGTTCCGTCTCGGTAAGTGAAAGGGGAGCAGATTGAATCTTACAATTTGACGTCGGGCGAATGACGCGTCCAACAACCAAACTCTTTGTATCAATATCTATCCACTGATCGATGTGAACTAGTTAAAAGAAGTAAACAATGCCTTGCCCATCATGGCCTCAACCACTGCACAATCGAAGCTCCCTCTGCAACTCACAGAACGATGGCAGCGTCCACAATCCAATATTCACTCACGACGACGGCTCACCCCAGACTCACACAATAAGCAAAAAATCAATGCATAGGTAGTTTGGGCGCCGCGGGCTGCATGGGTTATTGGCCTTCAAAATCGTCGAATTTCAACGAATTAGTTCAACAGACACAGAAAATCGACGATTTTCGATTTTTATGGCAAAAAAACGTCGAACCCAGTGAATTAGCATATAACATCATTTATTCATTCAAATTTAAGATTTTGACCCAAATTATCAATGATAAGAAGAAGATTCAAGGTCCTTGGCATATTTCCTTCGTATTTCATCTAGCCAACCAGGAATTAAAATTGATGTTGCATATGATGTTAACTCTTCATACTTGTGAGATAATGCATCAGCAATGACATTGCCCTTCCCTTTTTTGTAGTATTTCCATATCAAAGCTGGAAATCTTCTCTCTTGCAAGTTTCTTCAGAGTGAAGCATTTGCTTGAAAAATGTGTAAGTTTTCCACAATGCTTACAAGGATGAAGATCAAAACTTTGATCTTTCATGTGGCAAACTCGACCATAGTATCGGCATTTGGAACTCTGAACTGGAAAAGATGATGATGAACTTTCTTTTAAAAACCCAGCACTCTGAAACTGGTTTGGCTAGGAGTAATCAAGAATGTGAATTGTTACTTCCTTGTCACATCCAAGACCAGTTATGTACTTGATGTGGGTGACCTCTTCCCATGGTCTAATGATGGGCTTGGAAAGAACAAGCAGAACCTCTGTATGCATAATTTCATCTCTCATTTTCTTTTGCTTCTGGCATAGGGCCACTGACTTGCTTCTCCGCTTCTGAAGTGGCGTCAATATGTCCAGGCAACCGAACAAAATCATAAAGAGGAGGTTTCAGCCCTTTTGCAAGAGCATCCTGTTAGTATTGTACCTAGAGAAGTGTTTCCCTAAGTGACTTTAGCCTTAGTCACTTAGAGAAGGGAAATAAAGTGACCCTTGCATTAAATGACTAGTGACATTTAATTTGACTTTGGAGCATGAAGTCAGTTTTTGATAAATTTAAGTGGGTGAGTGAAATTAATATTTTAGAAATAAAATATGAGCAATTAATTTCAACTGTAGACCTAATCCATTCTCAACCTTTGGATTAGATGTCTCTTCACCTACCTAGGGCTATGAGCAAAAAGCAAGGAAAAGGCAAAAGCATTCATATAGAGGCAGCTTGCTGCAGAAAATTATGGTGGGCACGAATATCGAGGAAGGGTACGGATTTGGCACATTTACCAAGGCAGTCGTAAAGTACTGTTTGTGGGCACAAATATCGAGGAAGTTGTTGGGCACATTTATCGAGGAGGATAGCATTTAATTATGTTTGTACCTAGCACAGATTTCGAGGATGTACACAAGTCATACAAAACGAAAATCGAGGTCCATACAGTGTGTACGAACTATAATCTTTTGCACATATTTCGAGGTGAACTTCAGGAACGATTCCCAAGGAAGCACGTGAGATTTTGTGGCACAAAAATCGAGGGTCGTACTGCTGCATTTATTGTAGGCCGTAGAGCACAAGTTTCGAGGAAGTCTGGCACAGTGTTCGAGGTCAGATTTAAGGTGTCATTTCGACACATTTTTCGAGAGGAAAAATTGCACAAAAATCAAGCAAGCCTTGCACAAAAAACGAGGCAGCGAGCAGGGACATTTTCTGGGTTGAGATAAGTAGAATTTTTTACTGTAAATAAATGTCTGCTTTTTATCCTGAAGAAATAATAAACTCTCTCTCTCTCTGAAGTGATTTTCCCCTAATGGGTTTTTCCAAGGCCATTGGCTAAAAATACTGTGTTCTGTGTGTTGAATGGCATGCTAAATACTTATTTTCTGTCAGTGAAAAAGTGAAGTTACAGCAGTGTTTATTTCCAGCACTTTATTTTTCTGAGAATGAAATAAACTGAGACAATTTTTATTTATAAGCCGGTGGCAGAAAACTAAGGAAAAATCTACATGGTATTAGAGCTGAGTGGGGCAGAAAATTAAATATTTGCAGACTTACAGTCATTTCCAAAATTTAGGAAAACTTTTGTGACAGTAGTGCATTTTGCTTAAACTTGTTCTTTGTGAAAAAATGACTTCCGTTGGGTTGAGAACTGAGGATAGGTTGGATGAGGCAGTGAAATTTGTCTCATGGAAGGCTCGGATTATGCTTTTGTTGAGAGAGAATGAGTTGTGGGATGAGGTTGTCAATAACACTACAACTCACCCCATTGTTATTCCCAGTGCTACTGCTGATCCAGCAGCAACAACTGCCTTTGAGAAGAAGGATATTAAAGCCATGAGGATTATTTTAGATGTTAAAGACCATGTTATTCCGCACATTTCAGGGAAGGATCATGCACATCAAATGTGGAGTGCTTTGACCGGGTTATTTCAAAGTTCTAATGACAATAGGAAGATGGTTCTTAGGGAGAAGCTAAAGAATATCAAGATGGTCAAAGGTGAGGTGTGTATGACTTATCTTACTAGGATCTCTCAGGTGAGAGATGAGCTTGCAGCTGTGGAGGTTGTGGTTACTGGTCCTGAGCTAGTGCGTACAATCTTGATTGGGGTGACTGCACCTTGGGCTGTGTTTGTACAGGGTTTGGTGGCTAGAGAGAACTTACCATCTTGAGACAGGGTCTGTAATGATTTTGTTCAGGAGGAGACTCGAAGGGGTTTCTTGCAGTACAGTAGTTCTACTAGTAGACAGGATGAGGACGATGTGGCATTGACAGCAAAGGGGAAGAAGAAGAGCAAGAAGGGGTCACAAGAAGGGTGGGGCAAAGCAGCAGCAGGATGGGCAGAAGAAGGATTTGAGCACTGTAAAGTGCTTTGCATGTCACAAGATGGGACACTATGTTGCAACATGTCCTAACAAGAAGAAGAAGAAGAAGCAGTAGACAGCTGCTTCCGCAGAAGTCGATGACTTTGCCGGAGTGAGTTTTCCCTTTACACTGGGCATGTTGGGATTGAGAGAGCTTCTACTCTCACCAGTGCAGATATTGACAGACATAGGGAGTTTTCCCTAGTGACAGACCATTCTTACAGTGCATCTACTTCCGGCACTTGGTATATAGACAGTGGAGCCTCGAGTCACATGACAAGTGCTCGTGAGATGTTCTCCAAGCTTTCACAGATAGAGACAGATGTGGAGGTTGTGTTGAGAGATGACTCGGCAGTCAGAGTTGTTGGTTGTGGGACCATTACCTTTCAGAGGGAGTCCACGAGTCCCATGGTGTTGCGAGATGTATTGAATGTACCCAGGATGAAGAAGAACCTAGTGTCAGTTTCCATGATCGAGGATCAAGGTCTTGGGGTGTCTTTCCTAGATGGACACGTGCATATGTTTCCCAAGACTACAGGACCATCTACTTCAATTACCATTGGAGTGAAATGTGGGAAACTGTATAGGCTCTTGTTTCAGCCGCAGCTTGCCTTGGCACATAACAACAGCAGTGAGCTTTGTGAGCTTTGGCATAGGAGGATGGCTCACTTGCATCATCCAGCCTTGGGGTTGTTGAGACACATTGTTACAGGATTACCGGAGTTCAACACAAGGTAGAGTGATGTGTGTAGGGGGTGTGCTTTGGGAGGAAAGTACACCAAGACTGCTTTTCCGAGCAGTGATAGCAGGTCAGTAGGGGTCCTTGGCTTAATACATTCGGACTTATGTGGACCAATGTCTTATGTGTCCTTGAGAGGATACGAGTATTATGTGACGTTCATTGATGACCATTCCAGGAAGACCTGGATCTACTTTCTGAAGAGCAAGAAGTTCCAGGAAGTCTTGCAGAGGTTCCAAGAGTTCAAAGCTCTTGTGGAGAACCAAACAGGGAGGAAGATCCGAGTTCTTAGATCGGATAACGGGGGTGAGTATACCTCCAAGGAGTTTGATGGATTTTGCAAACAGGAGGGTATCAAGAGACAGTTGATAGTTACGTATACTCCAAAGCAGAATGGAGTAGCAAAGAGGAAGAACCGGTCCATTGTTGGAGCAACCTGAGCTATGCTACATGACCAGTCACTTCCTTTCTTTCTCTGGGATGAGGCTTGCAGCACCGTTGTATATCTTCAGAACAGGAGTCCCCATCGTGCAATGGGAAATATGACACCTGAGGAGTGCTTTTCAGGCAAGAAGCCTAAAGTTAGCCATTTTTGGATATTTGGTAGTCTAACCTACTCTCATGTCCCTTCAAAGAAGAGGACAAAGTTGGAGCCCACTCCAGAGAAGGGCATCTTTGTGGGCTATGATGAGACTTCGAAGGCCTTCCGCATTTACCTTCCCTCTCAGAGGAAAGTGGTGGTGAGGAGGGATGTGAAGTTTGAGGAGGAGCGGGCCTTCAAGAAGTCGAGAGAGTCAAAGTAGGGAGAGAAGCAGGTCCCTGCACCTCAGGTTGTTTCACATGTTCCATTAGCACAGCAGTCAGGATCACAGGTTTCCGGGGTTACAAGACTGCACAGTGTTGGCACAGGTTCACCAGGTTCTGTGGCTCAGCCAGCAAGGTCTTCGAGGACAGGTGATGGGTCTACTATTACAAGTACACCTTACAGAGGATCAGGATCAGGATCAGGATTAGGATTGCAGGGTACACCTGCTGTTGGTACACCGGCTTCAGGTTCATGAGATATTGGGGTTTCCACCTCTGGTAGATCTTCAGATGATGACTGACCAGTGTGGGAGAAACCTCCAAGGACGAAGGCACCTAAGTGGCTTCGAGATACCTTGAAGGAAGCTCAAGAGTTAGAGGCACCCACGGAGGATGTGAGGACCATCAAGATGCCTGACAGATTGGGCATGTTGTTGGTGGCCAGTACACAAGATTTTGAGCCTTCTACTTTTGCGGATGCCTCCCAGCATTCGGTTTGGAGAGATGCCATGATGGATGAGTACCATTCCATCATGAAGAATGATGTATGGGAGATAGTTCCGAGACCTGAGGATAAGTCAGTGGTGACTTCTTGGTGGCTTTACAAGTTAAAGCATGCGGCGGATGGGAGTGTGGAGAAGTACAAAGCCAAGTTTGTAGCGCAGGGGTTTTCACATGTTTAGGGCACTGATTATGATGAGACTTTTGCGTCGGTTGCTCGATATACTTCTATCAAGGCATTGATCTCCATTGCAGTGGAAATGGGTTGGAAGATCCATCAGATGGATGTGAAGACCGCATTTCTCAATGGGAGCATATAGGAGGAGATCTATGTTGAGCAGCCTTTGGGCTTTGAGATACATGAGAGAGAGACACATGTATGCAGGCTGAAGAAGGCCCTATATGGGCTGAAGCAAAGCTCCTAGAGCTTGGTACTCTAGGATCGATTCTTACTTGCTGAGCATGGGGCTTCAGAAGAGTGAAGCAGATCCGAATCTCTACTTCCTCATGGTTGGAAATGATCCGCCTATTCTTCTGCTATATGTTGATGACTTGTTTATTACAGGGAGAGAGAGACCCGTTGCAGCTTGCAAGAAGGATCTTGCGACAGAGTACAAATGACTGATATTGGACTAATGCATTATTTTCTAAGATTGGAGGTTTAGCAGGAGCCTAGACATATTTTTCTGGGGCAGGGAAGCTATGCAGTTGATATTTTGAGGAGAATCAAAATGGAGTATTACAGGCCTCTGTCGACACCTATGATCACCAACTGAAAGAAGCTTCATGCTTCCGAGGGAGAGTTGGTGTATCCTACTTTATATCACTCAGCTAGATTTTTGTTTTGCAGTGAACACTCTTAGCCAGTTCATGGTTGAGCTTAGGAGTGTGCATTGGATCACTGCAAAACATGTGTTACGTTATCTATCAGGGACAATGGATTTTGGTTTGGACTACAGGAGGTCAGAGGGGATTAGAATGGTTGGTTATACAGACTCAGATTGGGCAGGCAATGTGGCAAACTAGGAGAGCACTTCCAGATGTTGTTTCAATTTGGGCTCGGCAGCAGTGTCATGGTTCAGTTCTACTGAGGCTGAGTATATGGCAGCCAGTCTGGCCAGCTGCAAGGCCTTGTGGCTTCGCAAGTTGCTGGTGTATCTATTTGGTCAAGAGCTTAGGCCTACGATGATTTACTGTGACAATCAGAGTTGCATCCAGCTCTCTGAGAATCCAGTTTTCCATGACAGGTCAAAGCACATTGAGATGAGATATCATTTCATCCGAAACTATGTTCAGAGAGGGGCAGTTACACTTCAGTACATTTCCACTGATAAGCACATAGTGGACATTCTAACTAAGTCTTTGGGGAGGGGCAAGTTTGTCTTCTTCAAGGACAAGTTGGGAGTGGTGTAGAACACCTTCCTCGGTAAGAGGGAGGGTTAGTTTTGTACCTAGGGAAGTGTTCCCATAAGTAACTTTAGCCTTAGTCACTTAGTGAAGGGAAATAAAGTGACCCTTGCATTAAATGACTTAAGTGACATTTAATTTGACTTTAGAGCATAAAGTCAGTTTTTGATAAATTTAAGTGGGTGAGTGAAATTAATATTTTAGAAATAAAATATGAGCAATTAATTTCAACCATAGATCTAATCCATTCTCAGCCTTTGGATTAGATGTCTCTTTACCTACCTAGGGTTATGAACAAAAAGCAAGGGAAAGGCAAAAGCATTCATTCTTGCGAGAGAAAGAAGAGAAGAGAGCTAAAGGAGAGAGTGGGCACAAATATCGCGGAAGGGTACGGATTTGGCACATTTACCAAGGCAGTCGTATAGTACTGTTTGTGGGCACAAATACCGAGGAAGTTGCTGGGCACATTTACCAAGGACAACATTTAATTATGTTTGTACTAGATTTCGAGGCCGTACAGCACGAAAACCGAGGTCTGTACAGTCTATACAGACTGTCATCTTTTGCACATATTTGGAGGTGAACTTCAGGCACGATTCCTAAGGCAACACGTGAGTTTTTGTGGCACAAAAATCGAGGGTCGTACTGCTGCATTTATTGTAGACCATACAGCACAAGTTTCAAGGCAGTCTAGCACAGTGTTCGAGGTCAGATTTAAGGTGTCATTTCGACACATTTTTCGAGACGAAAAATTGCACAGAAATCGAGGTAGCCTTGCACGAAAAACGAGGCAACGAGCAAGGTCATTTTCTGGTTTGAGATAAGTAGAATTTTTTACTGTAAATGAATGTCTAATTTTTATCCTGATGAAATAACAAACTCTCTCTCTCTCTCTGGCTGGTTTTCCCCTAATGGGTTTTTCCAAGGCCATTGGCCAAAAATTACTACGTTTGTGTGTTGAATGGCGTATTGAATATTTATTTTCTGTCAATGAAAAAGTGAAGATACAACAGTGTTTTAAGTCTAAAAAATTATTGTTTACTTCCAGCACTTTATTTTCTGAGAATGAAATAAACTGAGACAATTTTTACTTATAAACCGGTGGCTGAAAACTAAGGAAAAATCTACACATCCATTGTTCAACCCATTGACATTTGCCAAGAACTCTTCCAGAATGTCCTTCAGATGGGTGAAATGAGCCTCATTTCGTTCATTTGCACACAGCCTCTACTCCAGGTGGGAACACTTCAAATCAGCAACAACCTGACAAATTTCCTCAAGCCTAGAAGCCAATGACCTTTTTGTTTCTTGCAAGCCACGCTTTATAACCTTGACTTCACCAACTTGAACTCGATACCCACCTTCCAGGTCATCCAAACGAAAGCCAATGCCCGTAATATCCAATGTTCCCCCAAGGTTCCGGGACGGCGGGACACAAGGGCGAGGAAACGCACATTCGGGACGTGTGGAGACCACCCCCAAATTTTAGAGAAATTCAGGGGGGACGACGAGACGCGATAATTATAAAAAAATTTAAAATATGAAAAATATAAATACCCAACAATAACAAATCATCCCATGAAAATTAGTGAATTACTAAATAGTTAAGTTGCCAGGAAACTTGGGTACGAGCACGAGGACGCCACTTTTTGAAACATGGGACTTGGGTACGTCAGGGGTATATATATATATATATTAAATCAATTTATTTTTCACTAGTATTCAATTTCAATAATTAACAAGTACAATTAACATGCACATTGCTTCAAGTTCATAAATCATTGATATAAAGTGGGAATCACATATGAACCTTAAGTATAAACATAATTATAGTTGATGGAGCTTTTGGTTTTTCAAAATTAGAAATATGCACATGCATAGAAACGTCTGCACAAACATCAACAAAGTAGGTTTTCTATCATTCATGAAGGACAAAGAATATGGTCTATGCAACAACATTGGAACAACTTGCACAAAGGAACAATAATTAACACAAACTATGCCAATAAAAATTCAATGAAAAGATTCGGAGTCATAAAAGAATAAGGCAATCTTCTAGAAGAAATAGTCTAAGAATAGATACCAGCCCCTCCAATCTAGATAGTGCCATGTCATTAACTTAAAAGCACAAAACGTTTAAGTCTAAGACAACCTAAGCTTGTCTCGCCTCTCCTTTGCCTGTATCCTCTCCTTTGCGCAACAAGCTCTCCTCTCACAGGATCCAACAAAAGTCAAGACTCAACTCTGCGTTGGGAGAAGTGGATAGTCCCGCATGGTCTTAAGAGGATAGGGGAAACCATGCCTACCACATCCCTCTTCATAAAGGTAATTTTTTTTATAATTTTCACACACTGGAGTTTCCTCGAAATCCCCAAAATGAGCAAAGTTTCATGTTTTTAGGGCAGAAGTACCCGATACTTGGGGACTTCAACGGGGACTTCAGGGGACGTCGATGAAGTACCCGACCCGGTTTCCGGGACTCGGGGACGAGGACGCGAACCCAACCCCTGGGGACGGGTACCCCTGCAACACAACTAAATAGTAATACTACATTCATTATTCTTAAAGAATGTAAACTGATGAATGAAGCAAATGGTCCTGCAGTCTTGGGAAACACACGCACATGTCCATCTAGGAATGACACCCCAAGATCCCGATCCTCGATCATGGAAACTAAAATCAAGTTCTTCTTCAGCCCAGGTACATACAGTACATCTCTCAAAACCATGGGACTCAAGGACTCCCTCTGAAAGGTAATGGTCCAATGCCCAACTGCTCTGACTGTAGAATCATCTCCCAACACCACCTCCACATCAGTCTCTGTCTGTGAAAGCTCGGAGAACATCTCTCAAGCACCTGTCATGTGGCTCGAAGCTTCGCTATCAATATACAAAGTGCTGTGTAATATCCCAAATACTGATATTTTCTAATTCTATGCAAAATTTCTGAATAGTCAGGCATGCAAAACTACCATGCAAAATTGCCCTAAATTATAGCTGAATTTAGGGTTAGGGTTTGGAGGAAAGCTTTTAACACTTACCACTGATAATCCCGCTGAAGATGCTCCTGAGAAAATGCGCATGCAAGATAAGCCGAGCTGATTAAGTAATCACCCCTTTTTCCAGCGTAGTGCCCCCAACAGTGTGGGTCAGTTAAAGATGATGTTTTTGGTGGAGGGGTGGTATGTTGGAGCTGCAAATTTGTCCGAGTGTAGATGTGCCCGTGCTGGAGAGAATGGCTGGAGCATGCAGAAGATTTGACCTCTCCAGGTACCCTAGCGAATTGGTTCACCTGCCTAGTGTTCACGCCCTCCCTCTTCTCTGTTATGCTGCTAGCTACTCCAGGTGAGCAAACCGGTGGCTGATAATCACTCAAAGCAGTAGAGTGATCTTGTCGATGAGGATGTAGGCCACATGCAGAAGAAATATGGTGATCCGAAGTCCCGATGAATGACTTGGGGTTTTCCAGCTAAATTCCCCCCAGCTGTACGAATGAACCTACAAATAATCTTTTGGCATACACTCAAACACTGGATAATGATGAATACGATAGATGCAGTGACAAACCTGGATGGTTTATCCTGAAAGAGACTAGGGCAAACATTGCACTGCCGAACCCTCGTTAGTTGAAGACTCTGTCCTCAACCCCAACTGCTGCAATTGCACGTTGTGTTGCTGCTCAAATACCCAAATCAATCAATAATAAACATAGGTATCTCTTTAGGCTCCCTCATCCTTCTTAAAAATATCCATATGCGCTTTTAGGGTTTGTGCTTTTACTTTTGCATGCATGCGATTCTAATTTGACGTTGACTTTTAAGCCTAAAGAGAAAAGGCTGCTTTTAGCCTACTGCTGACTTTAGTACTGAATGTGTGTCAAGAGTTGTTCTAAGTACCAAATGTCCTCAGTCAATCCCCTCTTATGCAGTACCCGCTCGAACCTATGAGGATTAAGTAGGTTAGCAGGTGTTTTGTTGCCTAATCAGACGAGGACATTACAGTCCTCCCCGCCTGAGATTGCTTGTCCTCAAGCAACTACAAACTAGGATGCTTCAATACTTGTTCTCCTTCCCATGTGGCATCCTCTGAAGGTAGCTCTTTCCATTGGACCAAGTATTCTTTAATCACCTGGTTCCGGAGTTTTCTTTCTCGAGTCTGTACGATCCGTTCTGGAATCTGTACCAATAGTCCCTCATCATCTAAGGGAGGTAACTTTGTTGATGGAGCAATGTGTTGTCCAATGGTCTTTTTCAGGTTGGACACATGGAATACATTGTGAATTTTGCTCTCCTGTGGCAGTTCTAGTTCATACGCCACCTCTCCCACCTTTTTTATTATTCTGTAGGGTCCGTACAAGCGAGGTTTTAACTTTTCCACTCCTTTCTTCTTAAGTGAAGACTGTCTGTAGGGTTGGAGCCGTAAGTATACCAGATCTCCTACTTCAAAGCTCCGTTGAACCCTGTGTCTGTGTGCATACAGCTTCCGCTGATTCTGGGCTGTCTGTAAGTTCTCTTTTAGAATTTTAAGGATATCCTAACTGTCCTATACCCAATCATTTGCCTTAGGAGCCCTGTTGTCTCTGAATGCTAAATCTGCAAAGTCCAAGGCCTCATAGCCAACAATGCCTTAAAAGGTGTCATCCTAATAGACATGTGGTAGGTAGTATTGTAGCAATATTCCCCTAAGTGTAGCCATTTAATCCAGGTTCGTTATTGCGCTGCTACATAGTTCCTCAGATACCCTTCAAACTAAGTTGCCAGAAAACGTGGGTACGGGGACGGGTACTGGTACGAGGACGGGGACGGGGCCGCCACTTTTTGAAACAAGGTACTTCGGTACGTCGAGGGCACTGTAGACATATATTTATATGTATGTATATATATATTTATATGTGTGTGTGTGC
>LPNX010623953.1:224338-242987 GCA_001517045.1 Pseudotsuga menziesii | reverse complement strand
TTGAACATGAACAAGATAGTTGATTTGGCTTCCTCAAGCCATGTCATCAGCCTTAGGATCAATGTCATTAGCATCACTAAGGTCCTCTGTCATGTTGTCGTTGGAGTAGTGAGCACAGTGCACTAGCCGTGAGAAATGCAGTGTTGCGCTGGTTTAGGTAAGGGGCAAAGGCTCGCATAACATGTGTTTTAGTTTTTTATTATTTAATTTTTAAAATTTTAAACTTCAAAATTTTCAAATTGACTCATCCCGAACAACGAGCTAAGATAAATTGTCCAATGGCTCTATCGGCCGCGTACCCAATCACGTGGTACGGCGTACCAAAATCCACGCAAGTACCCTATTTTCATACATGAAGTACCCGGTACGTGAGATTGGAATTGGGTACGGCTGGGGACGTACCATTGAAGTACCCAAGTACCCGGTACGTGTACCCGGTACTGGTTCGTGTACCCGACCCCCCGGTACGGGTACCCATGCAACACAGCTCAAACCACTTGTTGACAATCTCTGTCTGTCCATCACTCTAGGGATGATAACTCATCCTGGTAGCAAGCTCAATTCCCACTAACCTAAATAGCTCCTCCCAGAAGGCACCGATGAATCTACTGTCTCGATCACTGACAATGGTCTTGGGTAACCCGTGTAACCTGAAGACCTCTCTAAAAAATAACTCGGCTACCTGGGTTGCAGAGTAATTGGATGATATAGCAAAGAAATGGGCGAATTTGGTCAGTCTATCAACCATGACATATAAGCAATCTCGCCCTTGGACCTTGGGAAACCCTGTAATGAAGTTCATGGAGATACTTTCCCACTTCTGTTCCGAAATTGGTAGTGGCTGAAGCAACCCTGCTAGATAGATGTGCTCAATCTTGTTCTGCTGACAAATGTTGCATTCCCACACGTGTGGCATAACCTCCCCCTTGAGGCCCTTCCATGAGAACCTCTCTCGGATCTGCCTATAGGTCTTCAAGAAACCCTGACGTCTTGATAGTGGAGAGTCATGTGACGCCTGTATGATTTTCTTTCTTAAAGTTGATTCTAGGACGAGGTATATCTTGTTCTTGTAATATATGATGTCATCGATAATTCTATACCTGTCATCCTAAACCTGCCCATCCAATAATTCGCAAGCGAATTTATTTTTGGAGTACTCTACTAAGAGAAGAGCCCCCCAATCTGTAGATATACTCATGAGAGATAATGAAGCAGGTCGTCTGGATAATGCATCAGCTACTATATTGTTCTTACCCTTCACATACTCTATCCCGAAATCGAAGGCTTGCACTTTGCTGACCCATTTCTGTTGGCGCTCACTCAGCTCCTTCTGCTCCAAGAAGTATCAAGGCTGTTATGATCTGTCTTGATTTTGAACTTGTTGCCCACCAAGTACTGTCTAAATTTAGTGAGAGCATGTAAGATGGCTAGCATCTCCTTGTCATATATGGAGTAGTGGCGCTCATAGTTCTTCAGTTTCCTACTCTCAAATGCAATGGGGTGATGGTTTTGCATCAATACTGCTCCTAGTCATTCCCCTGAGGCATCACATTCTACTACAAATGGCTGTGAGAATTCTGGTAATGCTAAAATCGGGCAAGAACTCATCGTGACTTTCATCTCCTCAAAAGTTTTTTGTGCTAATTCTTTCCAGGTGAAGGCTCCCTTCTTTGTGAGATCTGTGAGGGGTGCGGCAAATTAGGAGAACCCCTTAACATACCTCCGGTAATATGTGCAAAGCCCTAAGAAGCCTCTTAATTACGTGATTGTTTTTGGCGTGGGTCAATCCGTGATAGCTCGGATTTTCTCCATATCAACCTGTACCCCTTCTGCAATGATTATGTGCCCTAGATACAGCATTTCCTTCATGCCAAATTCACACTTGGACATCTTTACGTAAAGCGAGTGTTCTTCTAGAATGCTCAATACTTCGTCCAAATGTTTCAGATGTTCCTCCCATGTTTTGTTGTAAATCAAGATGTCATCATAGAATACTAGCAAAAACCTACGTAACTGAGCTCTGAAAGTGTGGTTCATGCATGACTGAAAAGTGGCTAGAGCATTGGTAAGTCCAAAAGGCATGACCAAGAATTCATAGTTACCATAGTGACAACGAAAAGCTGTTTTAAAAATGTCTTGATCCCTTACTCGGATTTGATGGTACCTCGAGCAAAGATCAATCTTTGAAAAGTATTTGGCGCCCCACAGCTCGTCCATGAGTTCATCAATCCTATGGATGGGATACCTATTTTTTATGGTCTTTTTGTTGAGTGCTCTATAATCGATGCACATTCGCAGTGTGCCATCCTTCTTCTTGACTAAGACCACTGATGATGCAAAGGGGCTAGAGCTGGGCCGAATGTAACCAAGCTCCAGTAATTCCTTGATCGTCTTCTCAATCTCGTCCTTATATCTTTTGGGATGTCAATAATGAGTGGTGATGACTGTCTGTGTCCCCTCTTCTAGCTCAATGATGTGCTCAAAGCCCCTGTCAGACGGTCTCACCGTTGCAAGGTCCCGAAATACCTTTTTGTGTTTCTAAAATAAACCCGACTATCATCTGGGTGTTGTGTGTTGTTCTCTAGAGGTTTCCTAAAGGTGATAAAACATTCTGCAGCCCATTCTATGTCATGTCTGAGTACTGCCTCCATTCTCTGTGAAGAGACTGGTTTTGGGGGATAAGTGTTCATGCCCCTCAAAACTACCTATTTTCCATCTGGCCCCTGGAATTCCATTTCCATTGCTCGGTAGTCTGTAGTATATTTCCCTATTGAATAAAGCCATTGAACGCCTAATACTACATGTGTATCTTCCACATCTACTACATAAAATGAATCTGTCATCTGGAAGTTGCCTAATGTGACATTCAGTTTTGGAATCCAATAGTTGCACTCCATGCTAAAGTTTCCGGCTACAACTACAGTAAATCCCTCGACTTCTCTGTCGAAATACCCCTCTTAGCTACCCAAGCGAAATCAATGAAATTGTGGGTTGCTCCCCCATCAATCAATACTCCCACTCTGTGGCCCTGTATTACTCCTTTGACCCTGAGAGTATGGAATCTAGGTACTCCAGATAACGTAGCAATAACTCCCTCTGGTGTATCACCCTGGAGTGACTCTTCCTCTGCTACCCGTAACTTTTATGTCGCCTCCTGGTCATAGTCCTCCCCGTCACTGTCCGAATATACTTCGATGTAGTAAGCCTTGGCCTTTCTTGCGCACCTGTGTCCAGGAACCCATGGTTCCTAACAAGTAAAACATACTTTCTTTCGCCTCAAGTCTTTCCTAATGTCCTCGTCTAACCATGTTTTCTTTGGAAATCCTGCTTGAAAGGTTTCTTGTCCTTGTCCCTAACTAGAAAGTTGGTTTTGAGAGGGAGCCTGTTCTTCGAGACTGAGTCTTGGAGATCTCTGGCTCGTCGAATGGCATCCTATAGAGTGGGGGATTTGTCAGCTTTCACCCATCCCTGTAGTGGCTCTGTCAGGGCCTCAGTAAACAACATCGTCAACCTGATCTCTAACACATCTGTTACCATGACCGCTATCCTCTGGAATTCTGAGATGAAGGTCTCGGCGCTACCTGTCTGTTTGAGTTGAGCCAACTCTTTGAAATGTATCTCTGGATCTTTTTTGTCGAACCTCTCCATGAGTTTCTAAGTGAACTCACCATAGGAGTGGATGGTGTTGTGACCCAATGTCACTAATCCGTGGTACCACCACTCATGAGCCTCTCCATACAGGTGGAGTGTAGACAGTTTAATGGCATCTGTCTCTATCATGGGTTTGAGTTGGAAGTAGGTATCCAACTTCTAAACCCATATCCTCGTTGAACCTCCACGAGTCCCATCAAAGTTCAGAATGGTCAACCTGCCTAAAGTTTTATGCAGCTCATAGTTATGATTAGACCCCTTGTTGAAATTCCTGGGCCTGTTCCTACTCTTCATGTTGCAAAAATTCTAAAAAGACATGGCTGCATGAAATTCATCCCCTAAGTCCCTGTACTCCTGTAAATAGGCCCCAAAGGGTTTTCACTAGGCTCTACTTGCATGACTGGTCCTGATACTGCATCTGCCAAGAAGTGAGGCATAGTCGGCCTGTTGGAAGGTTTGTTATATATGTGGGGTGTATTCTGTATATTGGTGTATGCAACCTTCCCACTGCTGCTTGTAGACCCTCGATCTACCGGTGAGAGAGGTGTATTGTTGTTACCTAGTTCTGGTTTCGCCGATAATCTGTTGATTGCATTAAGTACATCTTTTTGCCCTTTGGCTAAGTCTTGCAATGCAGATACTAGGTTGCGAAACTCCATCCTGTCCTCATCTTCTCCCATTCCCTTTCCCCTATCAAAGTGTATACTTATCGGGTCCATGTCTGAGTTGGTATCTTCTAGTTGGATATCCTCAAATTCCTCTGTGTACTTACTTTTCCTTCTCCTATAGGTTACGAAAGTATCTTCTACCGTATTCATTTACTTTTCATTTCTAGAGCCAACAGTTGGCCAAGAAGATAGCTCTGATACCACTACAATATCCCAAATACTGATATTTTCTAATTCTATGCAAAATTTCTGAATAGTTGGGCATGCAAAATTGCCCTAGATTATAGCTAAATTTAGGGTTAGGGTTTGTAGGAAAGCTTTTAACACTTACCACTGGTAATCCGGTTGAAGATGATCCTGAGAAAATGCGCATGCAAGATAAGCCGAGCTGATGAAGTAATCACCCCTTTTTCCAGCGTAGGGCCCCTAGCAGTCTAGATCAATTAAAGATGACATTTTTTTGTGGAGGGGTGGTCTGTTAGAGCTACAAATTTGTCGGAGTGTAGATGTGCCCGTGCTAGAGAGAATGGCCAGAGCATGCAGAAGATTTGACCTCTCCAGGTACCCTAGTGAATTGGTTCACCTGACCTCCCTCTTCTCTGTTCTGCTGCTAGCTGCTCCAGGTGAGCAAACCGGTCGCTGATAATCACTCAAAGCAGTAGAGTGATCTTGTCGGTGAGGATGTAGGCCACATGCGGAAAAAATATGGTGATATAGAGTCCCAGTGAATGACTTGGGGTTTTCCAGCTAAATTCCCCCCAACTGTACTGATGAACCTGCAAATAATCTTCTGGCATACACTGAAACACTGAATAATGATGAATACGATAGATGCAGTGACAAACCTGGATGGTTTATCCAAAAGGAGACTAGGGCAGATATTGCACTGTCGAACCCTCGTTAGTTGAAGACTCCGTCGTCAACCCCAACTGTCATGGTTGCACGCTATGCTGCTGCTCAAATATCCAAATCAATCAATAATAAACATAGGTATCTCTTTAGGCTCCCTCATCCTTCTTAAAAAGATCCTTCTGCGCTTTTAGGGTTCACATGTCACTTTTAGGGTTTGTGCTTTTACTTTTGCATGCATGCGAATCTAATTTGATGTTGACTTTTAAGCCTAAAGAGAAAAGGCTTCTTTTAGCCTACTGTTGACTTTAGTACTGAATGTGTGTCCCGAGTTGTTCTAAGTACCAAATGTCCTCAGACAAACCCCTCTTATGTAGTCAATCAGACGAGGACATTACATGTTGGAAGTAGACGCATTGTAGGAATGGTCTATCAATAAGGAAAACTCCCTCTCTCTATCAACATCCGCACTAGTGATAATTGATGCTCTCTCTCTATCAATATGCCCAGTGCACAAAGAAAACTCTCTGAAATCTAGCAGCAAAATCCTCAACCTCTGCCGACGCTGTTGTCAGTTGCTGCTTCTTCTTGTTCGGACACTGCCCAACATAGTGCCCCATCTTCTGACAAGCAAAGCACTTTACAGTGCTCAAATCCTTCTTTTGCCCATCTTGTTGCTTGGCCCCACACTTCTTTAGACCCTTCTTGTTCTTCTTCTTCCCCTTTGTTGTCAAAGCCAGATCCTCCTCATCCTCCCTACTAGTGGAAGCACTACCCTGCAGAAGACCCCTCTGAGTCTCCTCCTGGACAAAATCATCAGACATCCTGTCCCATGATGGTAAGTTCTCCCTAGCAACCAAAGCCTCCACAAATACAGCCCAAGGCTTTGACACCCCATTCATAGTTGTCCACACTAGCTCTGGACCAGGAACAATCTCCCCAACTGATGCAAGCTCATCTTTTACCTATGAGATCCTAGTAAGGTAAGTCAACATAACCTCCCCTTTGACCATCCTGATACTATTCAGCTTCTCCCTCAACACCATCTTCCTATTCTCGTTTGAGCTCTAAAACAATCCGCTCAAAGCACCCCACATCTTATAAGCTCAATCTTTACTCAAGATGTGAGGAATGACATGGTCTTTAACTGCATCAAGAATTATCCCTCTGGCTTTAATGTCCTTCTTATTGAAGGCAACCAGCGCAACTGGATCTGCGGTAGCATTGGGAATGACAATGGGTTGAGCGGTAGTATGATTGACTACCTCATCCCATAGCTCATTCTCTTCCAATACAAGCAATGTCCTGGCCCTCCATGGGACAAAATTCCCAGCCCCATCAAGCCTATCCTCCATTCTCAGTCCGGTTTAAGTCATATTTTTCAAAGAACAAGTTTCGACAAAATGTTGCCACTGTCAAAAGATATTTTCTGAATTCTGGAAATTACTTTTCTGTCTGCAAAAATTAATTTTCTGCCCCACCTAGCTCTGATACCATGTAAGTTTTTCTCAATTTCAGGGATTGGTTTAAATGTCAAAAATATCTCAGTATAATGCCCAACCCAGAAACGCACGAGGCTGGAAATAAAATTAATTTTCAAACTAAAATAAACACTGTTGTAACTCAACTTTTAATGACAGAAAATGAAATAAATGCACACCATGAAATTTTCAGGCAGTAAATTTTTGGCAACATGCCCAGGAAAAACCCACAAGAGGAAACCTGTTAGGAGAGAGATTTTATTTTGTTCATGAAAATTTTTACATGAATGTCACAAAACCAACTTATCTCAATAACTCAGAAAAATTCCAAACCAACTTATCTCAACCAGAGAACTTGTTTGTCTCGTTTTCCGTGCAAACAGTAAAAAAATACAACTCTGATTTTTTTCCTATAACAGCCTCGAAAAACGTGATGGTGTACGGACTATACGGCACCCTGCTGTACAGCCTGCAATATTTGCCTCGGGTTTCATGCCTGCTGGTTGTCTCGATTTTTGTGCCCAAAAAACCTCCTCGATTTCTGTGCTAAAAAGGACCCTCCTCAAAAATCATGTCGTACCTTTATTCCTCGATTTATGTGATGTATGGAACTGTACCATACGGCCTGTCCAGACAATCACCTTTTAATGCAGCTGCCTCGAAATTTGTGCCAACCTGCTCCTCGAAAACCATGCCATGTTTTGTTGTAGTCTCCCTCGAAATGTGTGTTGCATTTTTCCCTTCTTTCTCAAAAAATGGAAACTTCTCTCTCAGCTCTCTTCTCACTTCAATCTACAAAAGTGAGTGAAATGGCCTTTCCTTGCCTTTTTTGTCAGAACCATAGGGTTCATCTAATCCAACGGTTGAGATTAAACTAGATCGGTGCATGAGATTAAATGCTCACATTTAAATATCATAAATATTAAATTCACTCACCCCACTTAAATTTATCAAAAAGTGACTTTATTCTCTAAAGTCATATCCAATGCTCATCTCAAGTCATTTAATGCAAGGGTCACTTTATTTTCGCCTTTTAAGTGACCAAGGCTAAAGTCACATAGGGGAACACTTTCCTAGGTACAAAAATCAACAATGAAGACCGCATTTCTCAATGGTCTTCTGCACGAGGAGGTGTATCTAGAATAGCCAAAGACCTTTGAGGTACATGTGAGAGATTCACATGTGTGCAAGCTAAAAAAAGGGCCTTGTATGGACTAAAGCAAGCTCCTCAACCTTGGTATTCAAGTATTGACTCATACTTACTGTCGATTGGGTTTCGGAAGAGTGAAGTTGATCCCAACATGTATTTCATTGTGGTTGGAGGTGATTCGCTCATTCTTCTGCTATATGTTGATGACTTATTTATCACAGGGGAGGAGCACTTGATTTCTGCTTGCAAGACAGATCTTTCTTAAGAGTTTGAGATGGTTGGTATTGGGCGAATGCACTATTACTTGGGTATGGAGGTTTGGCAGGAGGATGGACATTTTTTCCTAGGGCAAAGAAAATATGCAGCTAATGCTCTTTAGAGATTTCGGGTGGAGGGTTACGAACCGATGCCAACACCCATGATCACCATCTAAAAGAAGCTTCATGCTTCTGAGCGAGATTTGGTTGATCCCACCTTATACCGTCAACTCATAGTGTCATTGATGTATCTGGTTATCACCAGATCAAATATATGTTTTGCGGTGAACACTCTTAACCAGTTCATGATGGAGCCAAGGAGAGTGCACTGGATAGTCGTGAAACATGTGTTGAGGTACCTTGCTAGGAAAGTAGACTATGGTATGGACTACAAGAAGTTAATTGGAGTGGGTTTGATTGGCTTCACAGATTCAGATTGGGCAGGCAGTGCATCGGACCAGAAGAGCACTTCCGGTTGTTCCTTTAGTTTGGGCTCGACAGATGTGTCATGGTTCAACAAAAAGCAAAAGTCTATTGCTTTGAGTTATGCAGAGGCCGAGTATATGGCAGTCAGTCAAGCTAGTTGCTAGGCATTGTGGCTTCGCAGGTTACTAGTGGACTTATTGCATCAGGCTCTCTGAGAATCCAGTATTTCATCACAGGTCTAAACATATTGAGATCAGATATCACTTCATCAAAGATTATGTTCAGAGGAGTGTTATGGAGCTACAATACATATCTATTGAGGAGCAAGTGGCTCACATTCTCACAAAGTCTTTGGGAAGAGGAAAGCATATTTATTTAAGAGACAAGTTGGCGGTGGTGAAGAACACTTTCCTCAGTAAGAGAGAGTGTTGAAAAGTACCAAGGAAATGTTGTTCACCTTATGACACCTTCAGGTGGACAAGGACATTCAAAAAGTGGTCCCTTGTACTTTATAAAGCGGGATGTACTTTATAAAGTGGTTTGAGTTATAAAAAAATTAAAATTGACTTTATGAGATTATGAAAAGTGGATTAATTATTTAATTCCTTGTTAATATTTAAATAATGTGCATTTAATTCATATAATGAGAAAAGTGTAGAGTAATTGAAATGGGCCCTAGATCTCACTTAGTCATTTTTTAATCATAACCATTAATTCAAAAATAGGCGGTTAAACAAAACTAGGAAAAAGGCATGATGCTAATTCATTGTTCACTTTCCAAATGAGTTTTTTTGAAGAAGAGAAGAGCAAGAGAACAGAAATCCAACCCTTGAGAAACAGAAGAAAACTTGCACAGAAATCAAGAAGATAAAGATGGGCATGTTTTCCAAGCAAAATGGCACAAATTTCTAGAATACTGGCACAGAAATCAAGGTGTTAACAACAATTTTGCACAGAATCAAGGACAGTCCATACATTACTGGGGCGTACAACTGCACAGAAATCAAGGCAAAGGTTGGCACAATTTTAGAGGAAAGGTACAGCATTTGTTGCTGTCAGCAGACCGTACATGGCATGAACTTCAAGGCAGATAGTTGATGTTACAGTGCACAGATTTTGAGAAATTCAGGCACAGACATCAAGGAGAAATTGCCGGTACAGTTCGCACATGTGGGCCGTACCGACACGAAAATCAAGGTGTTGATTGGCCAGTCTGTACAGCAAAATTCCAGGGTGATTTTGGCACATATTTCGAGAAGAAATAAGGAGATAAGTACTGCTGTTGTAATTTTGAATTTTTGCTTGAAAAGAATAATAAAATTCTCTCTAAACAGGTTTTCCCTTCATGGTTTTATCCTGGACCATTTTGGTCAAAAATCACTGAGTTCATTTGATGTGTGTGTGGCGGTCATGAAATTTGTAAGTTTAAATATTTGGCTGTCATAAAATTTCTGAGTTAGAAAAGTTAAAAAAATTTCGATGTGTTTCAAGAAATTCATTTTTTTATGCAAACAAAGTGGTTTTGCTATGATTGGGTTTGGGCATTAAACATTCATGATTAAAACCAAACTTGAAACCGGGTTCGGAAATTAAAAATTTCCAAGAAGAGCATCGTGAGATGTGGTGCCTCGAGATAAGTTCATCTGCTCAAATGGTTCATCAAGTAGGTGTGAGCTAAGTCACTATGTTCGCCTACTTTCAACACTGGAGTTTGAATTTATGCAAATCTGAAGCCTTTAGGTAAAATTTGCCAAACTTTTACACAAATTCGACAAGCTTCAAGGGGTAGTCACAAATTATTAAAGGAAGTTGTCATTCACTGCTATTGCAAACTAACACAGTATGGAAAATTTTAGAATATAAATGAATATAAAGAGGATAGATATGTAAATTTTTGTTCCCTGAGAGCATTGCTATTTGTATCCCTAGATGGATGGTTTAATTGGATAAAAAAGTTCTTCATTATAGATAAATAAGTGACGTTGCAATGCATGCATGGATAAGAATGATGGGCATGCTTTTTCCAAAAGACATTTGCACCACCAAGCTCTACATAGTTATTAAAGCTTTCAAAACTCATTGTCTAATATTCATATTCCCATGTATGCAATGGAAATTCATATTTCTCTGTATACAATGTAAAGCCATATTCCCATGAAGTAAGGTTATTATTTACATGGATTTTATAAAACTATATACATTATATATTCTAAAACGTTTTTATCAAGTTACATACACTACAATACTTCCTGTTGTCTTTTTGAGTAGATTAAATAAAATTATATATTATGTTTATATTGCAAAATTTACTTTCATTATGTTATATACTATATAATAATATAGAAGGTTTCTAAATCTTATACAATTTTTACCTTTTCCAATTTGTCAGCATCAGAATCCGACCAAAAGATCTTTGCTGAAATTGCAATTTTTTATCGTTTAAATCATTGCTTTTAAAGCAGAAACGGATTTAGCACCCTCTGATACTTTTACCACAACAAGATTTTGCAATGTTAACGATTGATATCTATAATTCTATCAATACAAATTTAATATTGCCGGATTTCATGTCCACAATCCACGTTTCCCTTCCCATTATTTTAAGTTACCAAAAAAGAGGCAATTCATAGAATGTTTTGACTGTTGAGTTTTATACCTTGGAGTTGTTCCCCTAAGTGACTTTGCCTAAGTCACTAGGAAAAGGGGTTAAGTCACTTGGACTTTATATTAATAACTTGAGATGAGCATTAAATGCACTTTAGAGAATAAAGTGTACTTTAAGTAAAAATTTAAAACGTGAGTGAATGAATTTTAATTTGTGGAGAAAAGTGATTTTATCACAACCACTCATCTAATCTAATCTAATCTGGGCCGTTGGATTAGATGGTTTTTCAGTCAACCTAACCATTTTTACCTGAAAGGCAAATATTTCAAAGTGAGGATGCACTTTTGCATTTTGAGAGAGTGAGCCAATTTCTGAGAAAGAGCAGAAAAACACAGGAGGGCATTTTCTCTTTGGCACAAAAATCGAAATGGAGAAAACAGTAGGCAAGGGAACGAAAATCGAGGCAACAACAATGAGCATTTATTGCTGGTACCATATTGTCCGTACAGTACGGATTTTGTATAGGGCACAAATTTCAAGGTTGAGATTCAAGGCACAAATTTCAAACTGACTACTCCATTCTGCTCTGGAGTATACGGAACTATCAACTGCCTCCTGATACCCTTCTGTCTGCAAAATCCATCAAACTCCTTGGAGGTATACTCACCCCTATTATCCGATCTAAGAACTCGGATCTTCCTCCTTGTTTGGTTCTCCACAAGAGCTTTGAACTCTTGGAACCTCTACAAGACTTCCTCTGACTTATTGCTCTTCAGAAAATAGATCCAGGTCTTCCTGGAATGGTCATCAATGAACGTCACATAATGCTCGTATCCTCTCGAGGACACAGAAGGCATCGGTCCGCATAAGTCTGAATGTATCAAGTCAAGGACCCCTGCTAACCTACTATCACTGCTCAGAAAAGCAGTCTTGGTATACTTTCCCACACACATCACACATCACTCTGACATGTGCTGAACTCCAGTAAACCTGTAACCATCTGTCTCAATAACCCTAAGGCTGGATGATGCAAGTGAGCCATCCTCCTATGCCAAAGCTTACAAAGCTCATTGCTGCTGCTATGTGCCAAGGCAAGCTGCAGCTCTAACAAGAGCTTATACAGTTTCCCACATCTCACTCCAATGGTAACTAAAGCAGATGGTCCTGCAGTCTTGGGAAACACATGCACGTGTCCATCTAGGAAAGACACCCCAAGACCCTAATCCTCGATCATGGAAATTGACACTAGGTTCTTCTTCATCCCAGGTACATACAATACATCTCGCAACACCATCAGACTCATGGACTCCCTCTGAAAGGTAATGGTCCCACAACCAACAGCTCTGACTGTTGAGTCGTCTCCCAACACAACCTCCACATCTGTCTCTGTCTGTGAAGGCTCGAAGGACATCTCACGAGCACCTGTCATGTGACTCAAGGCTCCGCTATCTATATACCAAGTGTTGAAAGTAGATGCACTATAAGAATGGTCTGTCACACAGGAAAACTCCCTCTGTCTGTCAACATCCGCACTGGTAAGAATGGATGCTCTCTCAATCTCAACATGCCCAATGCATAGTGAAAACTCACTCTGAAATCTCGCAGCAAAGTCATCGACTTCCACTGAAGCTGTTGTCTACTGTTGCTTCTTCTTCTTCTTGTTCGGACACGTAGCAACATAGTGTCCCATCTTATGACATGCAAAGCACTTCACAGTGCTCAGATCCTTCTTCTTCCCATCCTGTTGTTGCTTTGCCCCACCCTTCTTGGGACCCTTCTTGTTCTTCCTCTTCCCCTTCGCTGTCAAGGCCACATCCTCCTCATCCTTGTCTACTAGTAGAACTACTGCATTGCAAGAAACCCCTCTGAATCTCCTCCTAAACAAAATCATCACAGAACCTGTCCCAAAATGGTAAGTTCTCTCTAGCCACCAAACCCTGTACAAACACAGCCCAAGGAGCAGTCACCCCATTCAAGGTTGTACGCACTAGCTCAGGACTAGTAACCACCACCCCCACAGTTGCAAGCTCATTTCTCACCTAAGAGATCCTAGTAGGATAAGTCATACAAACCTCTCCTTTGACCATCTTAATATTCTTCAACTTCTCCTTGAGAACCATCTTCCTATTCTCATTAGAACTCTGAAATAACCCAGTCAAAGCACTCCACACCTCATGTGCATGATCCTTCGCTGAAATGTGCGGAATAACATGGTCTTTAACAGCATCTAAGATAATTCTCATGGCTTTAATATCCTTCTTCTCAAAGGCAGTTGCTGCTACTGGATCAATAGTAGCATTGGGAATGACAATGGGGTGAGTTGTAGTGTTATTGACAACCTCATCCCACAGCTCATTCTCTCTCAACAAAAGAAAAGTACGGGCCTTCCATGAGACAAAGTTCGTTGCCCCATCCAACCTATCCTCAATTCTCAACCCAACAGAAGTCATTTTTCACAAAGAACAAGTTTCAGCAAAAATGTACTACTGTCACAAAAGTTTTTCTGAATTCTGGAAATGACTGTCAGTCTGCAAATATTTTAATTTTCTGCCCCACTCAGCTCTGATACCATGTAGATTTTTCACAAGTTTTCGGCCTCCGGTTTATAAGTAAAATTTGTCTCAGTTTATTTCATTCTCAAAAAATAAAATGACTGGAAATAAACATAAAATTTTCAGACTTAAAACACTGCTGTAACTTCACTTTTCACTGACAGAAAATAAAAAAAATCAACATGCCATTCAACACACAGTACTCAGGAATTTTTGGCCAATGGCCCTGAAAAAACCCACGAAAGAAAAACCAGTCAGAGAGAGAGAGAGTTTCTTATTTCTTCTAGATATGAAATCAGACAATCATTTACAGTCAAAATCCAACTTATCTCAACCCAGAAAATGACCCAGCAGACTGTTTCGGTTTCCGTGCTTTTGCTGCCTCGATTTCTGTGCAAATCCTTCTTGGAAAACATGCCAGAAATATCAGCAAAAATTTTGCCCTCGAAAATTGTGCCAGCAACCTCGGAATCCGTACTGTACAGACTGCATTTAATGATCTCCTATGACCTCGATATATGTGCCAACAAAACCAGAATGCTGCCTCGGGAAATGTGCCTGAAAGTTCACCTTGAAAAACGTGCAGACAGGTACAGTCTATACAGACCTCAATTTTCATGCTGTACGGCCTGTGTACAGCCTCAAAATCTGTGCAAGGTACAAACAGTAATAAATGTTGTCCTCGGTAAATGTGCCCAGCTACTTCCTCAATTTATGTGCCAACAAAACTGTATCGTACGGATGCCTTGGTAACTGTGCCAAATCTGTACCTCTCCTCGATATTCCTGCCCACTGGAAGTCTCTTCAGCAAGCTGCCTCAATATTCATGCCCACTCTCTCCTTCTGCTCTCTTCTTCTCCGTTCTCATCTCACAAGAATGAACGCAAATGGCCTTTCCCTTGCTTTTTGCTCATAACCCTAGGTAGGTGACGAGACATCTAATGCAAAGGCTGAGATTGAATTAGATCTACGGTTGAAATTAATTGCTCATATTTTATTTCTAAAATATTAATTTCACTCACCCACTTAAATTTATCAAAAACTGACTTTATACTTTAAAGTCAAATTAAATGCCACTTAAGTCATTTCATGCAAGGGTCACTTTATTTCCCGCTTCTAAGTGACTAAGGCTAAAGTCACTTAAGGGAACACTTCCCTAGGTACAAAACTAACAAACTCATCCAAATAAATTCAAAAATCGGACAATCTGTTTGATTCCTCAGATTATTTGATTAAAATTTGTTTCGTATGCCTTCAATTGATGCACTTGACATAAAATTGGAAATTGATTCTGGTCTGAGTCATATCTATTATGTGTGGAGAGAGACTTGATCTCAATCCACGAGATTAGATCTCCATCAAAGACCAATCAGTCTACCTGATCATGTGACCGTAATAGTTATCTCCTCCATTTCGAGTGATTTTCAACCAAACCAAAACAATCGCACCCCTGTTCTATTGGACAATTTTGCACTTTATTTCTTGTTTTCGCAGCGCCAGTGACTGGTATGAAACCAACAACACAAGGAAGAGCCCATATGCAGAAAAGAGATAGTTATGGAGAAATCCATCCAATGGATCAACAAATCCTTCCCCTTTATGTTGGGATTTAGTCACCCCTCTAACATTAGAAATTGATTTGGTTGTTTTTGCATCTGGTGGCTGGGACGCAGGTTCAATGGGTAGCAAGGATTCAGTAAGGATTGTCCCAATGTTATTAACGGACCGTTGGATCCAGCAAGGCCATTGGTTCCAAGACCATGATGTGCACTAGTCACAGTGTGGTTAAGTGACTGATTGAGCAAGTCAAAGCTGTGAAAATATACATGTCAATTATATCTGACAAATGTTTTTATGTATTGTAAATTTTATACACAAAATGTTTCCATATTGTACCCAATTCAAATTTGGTAGCTATGGGTAACTTAGGTTCTGAGGATTCCACCATGTGGCATGCCTACTTTCATTCAATATTCTAGAGGTGGCAAGTTGGTATGGAAATGAGACTTCGAGTTTCAGGATATTTGTGGAGGGATCTTAGCCACTTGAATGAGGCACTTCACTTTATGAGTTTTTTTGGAATATTTTCAAGTGGATAATCTAAACTTATCTCATGCACTTGAGTGCCCCATCTTGAGGAGGATTTTTGGGAATTGGATATCATCTTTTATTTCATTTTTCCTGGATAGTGAGATTTAATAAACCTAGATTCATTATTGGAATTCTACATCCCCAAATGGACACTTGTTTTAGACTTCATTCAAGTCCATGATGCAATGGTAGGCACTAGTTTCCCTGATCCTTCAGCAAAGATGCTAGTTTTTAACTTGTAAGTTGTGTGTGCTTTATCTGCTCACTGAACCAAATTGCTCTCTTTGACTCAATACATAGGTCATAGGCAGAGAGGGATACGCCACTTGTGTTGGCACGAACCAACCTAGAGCGCAATGATTTTAGGAGGTGAAATGTCCTTTGTTCCTGAATAATTGACCCAAGGCTCATTCTGAGTATTAATAGGGTTAAAAAACATCTCCAATTAAGGAGGCATGGAAAGATTTTTAATTCAAAATAAAAATCTAAATTTGCTGTGTTAAGGGATTGTGTATCACCATTTACATATATTCTTTACATATTTTTTAATATAACTTCATTTTTTCCAAACCAAAAAGAAAAATTAATGATTCTAAATTTTAATTGCCCACGAACTCCTTAAAATAAACTTCTAAGTAAAGAGAGATGAAAATGACAAAGAGATAAATAAACAACATGTAGAGCTCCCATCTATCAAAAAAGTTTATTAGTTTCTAAGTTTATGAAATATGTCTTAAAAAAAAATTGAAATACATAATTTAATGTAGAAAAACTATTTTATAAGTACCTTACGAAACCCTGATTGCCCTAACATGGTCTTGTACATCCTGACAACTTCTGCGCCCTAACAATGTGAAGAGAGAAAATCAAACAATCAAATTTATCAAACATAATTAGCATCAACTGCATTAGAATGTAGAAATAAAACCAAGTAGAGAGACGATGCATACCTTCTCATACACCTAAAGCCAATGGAATTTAAAAGCAGCCATGCATGGACAACATTAGCATTTCATGTTAGAAGAAGCATCAGATTAATGAGTGTGATAAAATAAAAATAAAAATAAATGACTACAAAATCAGAACACACATATTTCCTTCTTTTTGAAGACACGGTCAAAGATCTTACCGTTACTGCAAGGATTGAAGTTGATTAACCATACATGTGATGTAAACAAGAAATAGGATTAGATTTTGGCCAAATATATACATGATTTGATATTTTTTATTTATATACCAAGTGAAGACTAGTGTAGTTTCCCTACAATAGATACATATTTCATACATTTGAGCAAATCACAATATAAAGCAGCCTAAGGCAACCAATGAAAAAAGAAAGAAAATCCCAATAAAGCAGTGCATAAGAGCTCAATCGAGAAGTATGCCCCTACCAGTATAGAAATTGTCCATCTGTTGGGACAGGAAAACAAAGGACATGTTAGTTCAAACACAAAAGTTATCAAAAAACAGCTAAAAGAAGATTGAATATCAGCAAATTTTGCAATTAAGGTACCTTAATATATGAATGTGGACGCACAGGGTGAGCCATGGGGCCAGCATCCTGTTTACACATACAACAAGATATTAATATATAATTCAACTAGCATAAGCACTAGTGAACTAAGGCCTTGACAAACAGAAAACTTTATAAGCAGGACTCAAAAAAAGGATAAAACTGTGCATGCATAAAGTTCTCAGAGTCACACTTTTCATGGTTTAGATTGCCAGATGAAAATGAAATTTGAAATAGCCCACAAAATTGACTAGTTTAGAATTTAAATTCAAAAACCCTGCATAGATGTAGCTACAGTACCAGAATCATGAAACACACTTGTTTTGTGTTTCGCATGTCTCAATAAGCACTGCATAATCACTGGAAGATATCCAATAATATCATTTATGGAAGAGTCAGTGTCTACCTTTACTCGTCTCAAATAGAAAGAGAATATGGGTGCCTGCAGCCCTCAAAACTACAATCCAAATTAACCAAGGCCTTATCAGTGGACTAGGAAGGCATGCCATATTATTTTCCACATTAGACAGAGAACACAGTAAGATGTCCAGTGGCTCAGACATTTCACAAGCTACAAAGCATTGAGAGTAAAAGGCAGGGCCTGCGAAAAAGGGTTTCATCCAATGGTAGGGAATGTGTTTCTTGTAATGGTCCATTCCCACAAGGGCTGGTCCAGTGTTGATTTTTGTACCTAGTCTGATGTTCCCTAAGTGGCTTTATTTTGCCTAAGTCACTTAAGAGGGAAAAATGTGACCCTCACATTAAAGTCACTTAAATGTGATTTTAAGACTATAGTCACCTTTTGATAAAGTGAGTAAGTGAGTGAATTTATTTATGGGAAATAAATAAATGAGAATTTCACTCTCACTGTGAAATTATAAAAAAGGGTGAGGGAGGCAAAAGTGAGTTGACTTTTCATTTTTCAAATGAAGGAGAGGAGAGAGCTCAAGGAGGTCGAATTGCTCAAGGAGGTCAAATTCCAGGTTAGGGTTTGAAGCTGAAGATTTCAGCAAATTGCTTGCACGGTTCCCTAGATCGTACGGCCACATTAATTGCTGGAGTACGGCCACATTTAATGCTGAGTACGGCTGCATTTATTGGCACGAATTTCGAGGAGGGAGTACAGCCAGGTCTGCACAGATTTCGAGGTGTACGGCCGAATTAAATGCTGCACGAAAATCGAGGAGTACGGACTGTGTACGGCTGAGTAAATTTCGGCACAGATTTCGAGGTAAGTACGGCTGTAATTAATGCTGTACGGACTGTGTACGGACTGCAATAAATAGGCATGAATTTCGAGGAATTTGTACGGCTGGTTTGCTGTACGGATCTGCTGTCAGATCGGCACGAATTTCGAGGAGATGTACGGTCAGGGTTTGCTGTACGGCCACATTTATTACTGAGAG
>LPNX010623953.1:200968-214578 GCA_001517045.1 Pseudotsuga menziesii | reverse complement strand
GCTCCTACTGATACATAGAGCACCTACTCTTAATCCAGGACCCTGCCTGGTTTTCTTAGGCCCTGCTAAGAAGTGTTTGAGGTATCCTAACCTCACAAGCAAGACAAGCTTGTTTTTACATTAAGGCTTACTGTCATCATACACAAGACAGCTCTGTCATATCATCAACTCTGCTCTTCTGTATCTACTGCTGCTCAATCTTTGCTGCTGGTCATCACTCTTCACTGCTGCTCTCAGATCTCTTTGCTCAGCGCACATCAACTCTGCTGGTTCAAAAACTCTTGGCCAATCAGCTCATCAACTGTTGCTCATGATCAATGCTGCTCACTGTCTTCTCTGATCATCATTGTTCACTCTGCTGTAACCTTGCTCATTAGACATCTGTAGTATGTACTGCTGCAATATTGCAAAGTTTGCTCTTCAACATTCTGCCACTCGCATTATATCTTTATCACAAGGAATCTGATCATATATGTAAGTATAATAACTGTCCTCAACATGCATATTCAGCTCATTCTGCTTTTCATACACAATTTACATCCTATAGGTGTCATAGATGTCATGTGAAGCACAAGGGTACAGATCTTTCCAATTGACATATTATCAAGTTATATGGCAATACAAGATAGTGAATAAAACATTGCTGGACACATTTACCCAGATCTCGCCTAAATAGCGCACAAGGATATTTACCCCAAGGGACAAACCATCAGCATATATATTCGACTCAGAATAACGAACAGCTACATGTTCCACAACTTGCCAGAGATCCTTTGTAAAGCAAGCTGAGTAGAACTGTCTGTGGAATCCAGATGTATATATATATACCTGTCTGTGAAATCCAGTGTCTTTATTAAACTTTTTTTTTTCATTCGCTTTCCCGAAACTTTTTCCAAAAGTTCATTGTCCTGAGTTGTGACAGGACTGTCTGCATAACCTCGGCTTTTGAAAAACTACACTATGCCATCCATGTTTCCTTGCTCGCAAAAGCATGTGCCTCACATAACTGTCATCACTTCCACCTGTAAGACCTGGCTGTGTTCTCAAAAATGTCTCCTATTTCACAATTTGAGCACCTGCAGCTTGAATTTAATTCACAGCAGCTTCGATGGGACTTGGCACGTAACCATACCACGAAAACATCCCTCTCCCTAATCTGGACTCATCATCCATCAGCACTGTATGGTCAGGTGCAATTTCCTGATCTGCAACGTACTGTCCTGGAACTTCCACGTCAACCACATGAAACTCACGCAGGGATCAAGAAAGCATGGTATATGACACTTCCGACAGCAGAAAAACTCCAAAACAGAAAACTGCAAACTGAAGCGATCAAATTGAGCACGTTACTGGCATTTTCTGCAATCTTTACCTTATCAGTCGAGCACATTAAAAGATCGACGGTGCATTGGCTTAAGTCTTCACGTGTTCCGTCCACAGCCGTCAAATCCTGAATTCTTCGAAATGAACTTGCCATTTATCGTTCTTTGAGATGATAATCTTGAATTTCATGAAAAATGGTTGATATCCATAATAAATCAAATACGCATAAGTTCACCCTATACGAGCCGAGCTACGTTTACTGGGTTTTGCATTGAATTCTGAAAATGGTGTCACATTTTTGTCTACATGAAATCCAGAGATATGGAAATCAAAAGCTCCACGTCCATGAACAGTCTTTCAAGTCCTCGGATTATCTCCCGTATTCCTCTTTTCAAATAACTGCCGGTGTTTCTCTACAGCTTTATCAACGGCCGTCTCTCTCATAAGCTCGCGGCTCTTCTAGAGGAAGATCGACCCCTTCATAACACAGTTACGGCCCTTCACGCCCTCACGGTTTCTCCACCAGTCTCGTCCTCGTTCAAGAGTCTCGGCTCTCTCAACAGGCTAGCAGACATCCCACAAGCTAGACCGACTTATCTGCCCACAAAATCCTCCACGAACTAGCACGAAAGCTGAGAATTGCTCCAGAGATTTTCATTCAGATCGGCTCGTCCCTCTCTGCGTGAAGATCCATTGAACACTACACCAATTATCATTTAAAGACAGTCCGCAAAAGCCAGTTGGATTATTGCTTGAAGACTGCGTGTGCATCGTGTGAACGCTGAGATCGTCAATGTCTTTTAGAATCTCTCATTTTGATTGAGCTGTTATGGATGAAGATCTCATCTCCAAACAGAAAACCCTAGTCCTTGTGCATGCGTTTCTGTCCAACTAGGTGATTTCTTTCATCTTCTGGAGGCCTCCCCGGAGTGCAGACGTTGCTCACAAAACTTTATGTATTTCCACGCTGATACAAAAAATATTCCCAGCGAATTTCTTAAGGAAAGAGAACACCCAATCGCCAGCACAGATCTTTAAGCCATCAGATATCTTTCAGCCATGAATTAAAGACCACGATCTGCTCTCCTCACCCGAAAATTTCCTCAGACCTACGCTTAGAGAGCGCTTCATCTATCTTCCACCTTTAGAGCGATTTCTTGGGGTATATATATATTTCAACGTAAAAAGTAAAAAGGGTTGACTTCCATCAAATGAGGAGAAATATATAAAACAATAATATTTACCTAATAAAGTAAATATTTTATGTTTAGCTTTCATTTCAAGTAATGTGCACACAATCCTCGTTTTAAGGAAGTGTTACCTTAAGAAAATTTTCTCCAAGGCGTCATCCTATTCCAAGGAGACACATCAAAGGCTGGGAGTGGGCCTTCTCCTATGACTTATTTATTGTTTTATTACCACTTCAATATTGAACCATTTCACACTTTTGAAAGGATGCCCTAATGTTGTTACAAGATCTTCATCAACACATCAAAAGCCTCAATAACACTTCAGGAGCTCTAACAAGCAACCAAGGTTTAATTTCCAAGGGATCAAGGATTAGGTTTCCAAATACAAGAGCATCAACATGGCACATCATACAAATGACCACATAATGGGTCATTTGTACCTATCATGGACCTTCACCATGTCTTCATCATCACAAGAGTAAAGACCTCAGATGTGAACGCCAAGGTCCAACACACCGTCATAATTGTGGGTACCAACACTCTCTCCACATCATCAAGCTTGTCCACTGCAAGGGATTGGTGGCATCAATGACAACTGAAAAGGGAAAAGGGCCATGCATATCACCACCTCCAAAGGGGCTTGCAGCCCCAACAGCATTGATGGATTGAGATTTGAAGTTTAGTCAAGCCTAATGCTTTGGGCATGCTTTTAGTCTGGCCTCTACTTAGTTCGTAGATGATTGTAATGTTTAAGTTTCTGCTTTCTAAAAACTGGATCAGTATTTTTAATGACAGCATACAGCGATTAAATGTATTCCAACAGGTAATGAAGATTTTTCCTAATTAAAAAAAAGGTACCACAGAAATGTCAAACTAATCTGACAACCCTGTTAACATCCTCATAAAAAGCATATATTCTAACAAAAACTGTTCTACTTACAGTCATAATGCATAGCAATCAATATAATGTGTGCTAGATTGAAAAACAGAATCCAATCTTCAATTTATATCCAGTTCAGTTTTTTCTGAGGTCAATCCATGATTAAAGCAATCTGTTCACCTTTTGTTTTAAATTGGTAACTTCAACTGTAGGAATAAAATAATTTCCACTTTTGCAAATACAAGAATACTCAACTCAATTAAATCTAAGTAATTTACAGAATAAATTATCCAAAAGGTAAGGACTTCGCTCCAACTCAATCATGTTCCACAAATGAGTAATGAAATTACTTCTACAGTAGGACTCTCCTCCAACTCAATCATGTTCCACAAATGAACAATGATTATACTTGAACACTATAATGCATTTCATTTCACTATAATGATTATATTATCTCAGTTCGCTTTTTTCTGAGGTCAGCCCAAGAATAAAGCAATCAGTTGATATTTTGTTTTAAATATATAGCTTCAATTGTAGGAAAAGAATAATTTCTACATTTGCAAATAAAAGAATAATTAACTCAATTCAAAGTAACAACCTTGAATTTAGGGATGAGCTGTAGAAGCTTTAATAAAAACAATTAACCTAAAAAATTTATAGAATAAAAGCTCTGAAAGGTAAGGACTTCACTCCAAAACAATCATGTTCTACAAATGAATTAAAATTACTTGTACAGTAGGGCTCTACTCCAACTGAATCATGCTCCATAAATGATCAATGGTTCTACTTTGAACTCCCACCCAACCAAAAAAATTAACATACAAAACAAAATACTAGAAAAATAGACCACGGAAAACAATAAAATTTTGCTTTTACCTGAGGAAATTGATAATTGCGTAGCTTCACAACATCTGCAATTCGCTTAACAGCCCGACTGCCCATGTCAGACGAGAATTCCTGCATGATATATTAACCAGTAATTAATCAACAAAAAATATAAATTTTTACCAGCAATAACAATATTCAATAAAACTGGAGTGAGATAATGACCAATGTGTTAGAACTTAGAATCCAATCAACTACAAGGACCTAGGTTTTGACCAAATTACCTGATCTCTGAAAACTGTAAGACCTTCCTTTAAACTTAATTGAAACCAATCACGGCATGTTACCCTGTAAAATTGGTACAAAAGCCAATTGGAATTAGAATGCTATGGAAAACAGACAGTAAACCTTGTTAATTCTCCATCTTCTGTTAATCTAAATATGCAGCATATCCAGAAATATGCACAATACAAGCAACATTGAACTATAAAATAGTAGTATGTGCCTAGATACCTCTAGAATGACTCAACCGCCAACAATTAAATAAATAGTTAATGGATCTTCTACATAGTACACAATAAAACAGATATAACAATGTACATATCAAATCTGACACATAAATATCTAAGTACATACTAATTACTTATGACATGATAATGTGAAGAAATCGTATATATTAGTTTACCTGTTGCCAGTCCAGTTGTGGAAATACTGCCAAACACAAGAACACATGAGCAAAATTCTGGTAAATTTGCAAACAGGTTATTTAACATGAACACAACTGCAAAAGCTCTGTCTAGTTGTATTAACTATTTCCTTAGCAAAGAAATACCTCATGACCAATAACACCCAAAATAGCAGCATAGTCTGCATCCGTTGCAGTTTGTGGAGATGCCAAAACAAGTCTTGAATTGAATATCTGCATTTGAAAATATGTACAACCATGAGAGATTCATTTCTGATATCCAATGGAAGGGAATCATCAAAGCTACAACATAGAGCTGACACTCTACAAAGGGAAAAATGAATGGAAAGGACATTCTACATTAAGGCTCTTGTTCTCCATCGCTCCCCTGGTGGTATCACGACAATAAAATAAAATAAATGAGAAGGTATCATGTAAAGCAGTTAAACAGTAAAAGAATAAAATGAGAAGATATCTTCTGAGTTCCAGGTTATTCACAGAACTACTCCACTTCAATAGAAGTTCCCTTCATGTTTAACTGAGACTTTATCCATCCTTGCACTATACAAAGACTATAATAGCGGTATTTCTACATTATTTTAAATGTCTAGGCTTTGCCATTCGCCTGGAAGTGAAATGCAATAAACTAGTAACCAAAATTACACCATAATAAAGCGCAACCATTTATCCTATCAAGAACTAGAACATATCTTACATGTTAAAATCAGGAACTGCCACAATGTTAAATAGATCAAGGTCGTATTCCAGACCAAAGACCTGGAGAGAGGAAACAGATCAGTAGGCATCTGGCAAACAACTTCGAAGGCAAACGACTTCAAATGCAAACTTTCCTCCTTCAGAAATCAATGCATCTAAAATGGAAAATGAATAATGACTAATCATACATTCTCATCCCACTTCATGGCGGCCTTCAGAGAATACATGGCATGAGCAGTCTTTGATATATCATCTGCAGGAGTCCAAATTCGTAGCGAAACTTGGCGCCCTGATCGTGTAATGAAAGTATCATCTCTGCTGACTAATGGGCCAGCAACCAAAGCAAATAGATAGCAAGGCTTCTTGAAAGGATCCTCCCAGACAGCAAAGTGTCTGCCATCCTGCAACACAAAACAAACGCTGTATTTAGATGCTCACACACTGCCAACATGTACTTTGAAGATCGTACCATTTGTCTTCACAAAAATGCACATACCTTGAGATCCCCCTGCTCTATAAGATTTCCATTAGATAATAGCACAGGAAACAGTGTTTTATCTGCCTCAATTCTAGTCGTAAATTTTGCCATTACATCTGGACGATCCTGCATTATATATGACATAAAAGGCTTTGTATAAGGAGCCCATCTAAGGATGACAAAAAAGTTTCTATTTTAGAATAGGCTAATATGTTAGTAATTGGACTTCTGAAGACACCATATATGATGTCTTGTAACAATTTTGAATTAACTAAACATAACATGGCCCAAATAGAACCTACTACATGATATGAATTCAAAAGAAGTTACACATACTTTGACCATACAAAATAAGGATTAAAATTTTATTGATGGTCAAAAATAAGACCAAAAAGTAGGTCAAAGGTTTAATGTTCAATCAGCGATGATAGAATGTGAGAGTGCACTAGGCTACTCTAAATGCACAATAAAAAGAGAAGATTGAAGCTACGAAAAAAGTCCATTAAAAAATGATAGAGAAAGAGATAAAGAAAGAAAGCACTACAAAATGTCATTAGAACGATGAGGAAGTAGAAAGTGAGGACGAAGTATGTCCTGTTGCATCCACCATCAATGAAGCACCAATAAACTGTCTAATGATGTTGCTGGGCGAAGGTCCATGGCAGGGTGATCATGAGAGGAACTCTAGCACCACAAGCAGAGATTCTCCTAGAGCTTGTGGCTGAGGGAAAAAAATTCATGATAGGGGCATGGCCCAGGTTAGGACATCAAGCAAGCCTATGTTGAGGGTGAGTAATACTCTGTAATCTCATGGTAATCTGACCAAACCTAGGGCATGTCACAATGCAAGGCCTCACTGATTTGGTTCATACTTACCAGACTCGGAATCGGCAATAAATCGGTGAGGCGAAAGAGCGATGACTTTGAATCGGATCGGGAAAAGATCAGCAAATACAAAAAATTAAATATATACAAATATTTTGAATTAAAAAAAATAACATTTTTTCATAGATATTCAAAATAGCCATGTCCATATACACCAAGATATCAATAAACCTAAAATATAACAATTTTATTAGAATTCGAAATTTATAATGAGATTCGACTTTAACTTTGTTAATATTAGTATTGTTAAAGTATAAATTATATTTTACTAGATATTAACATATCATATTATATGTTATATATAAAAAATTATATTTGATATATTTACATATAATATAAATAACTAATATTTAATATATATATATATATATATATATATAATANTAAATAATATAATCTAATTTAAAATAATTTATAACATGTAAATTAGTTAATAACTTTGATACGCAGACTTAAGTTAAACTTTTCATTTTCTCATGATATTAAATTATACATGTATTAAATTATATATTATATTAAATTATACATGGGACTTAAATATATTATCGAAGGTTTGTGGGGATTAGAAAGTCTAAAGAGAACCGGTCAAACGTTTGTGGGGATAACTGGTCGAAAGAGAACCTTGCTTACTAAGGGGTAGTATTGACCACCACTATCACTCCCGCCAATACGCCATGCAAATGGTACTACACTAGACAGCACTTGAACATAGAGTTGTATCCCACGTACCTTGCATATATCAGAGACCCCTTAGGTATCTTGAAACTACCCTATCAACTGTCATATTACTGTAGTGCACCGAAAACAACATTCAGGAAGATTACTCTTCACATACCTGGGTAGTTGAGTGTTCCAGCTAAGAGTACAGTCTATCCCCCTTGGTTATAGCTATAAGATATTGGGTCAAGCATCACTATTAGACCCCACATGTAGATCAAAAAGCTATAGTGACTTGACACACACTGTGACTTGAAGCCATTTTGGGGTTGGGGGGTTTCAGTACTCAAGAATAATCATTGTTCATTGTTAATGTGATGCTCATATTTCATTTCATTTATTGTATCATGCATTTCCTTTCACGATAATTTCAATTACATCTTTGAAGCATTGAATCAAGAGCGTGTTGTGTATCTAATCAAACAAATTTAGCTAGGCACAAGTATATGATCTTGTGTAAGTTATTCTACAAAGGGGGCATGTAAATTTTGTGGTTCCACCCCCTTTCTCTCTTCCAAGCTTTGTGACATATTTCCAAAAGGGTGTTGGGTTCTCTTTGGTTTTATTTCCATCACCACCATCACTGATCCGAGTCAAACTTGTGATTAATCCGATTTGACTCATGATTCCTATCTCACTAAAAAAATCGCATTTTCTAAGTTTTGATGAGTTGATCTTAAGAGTGAATACTTGATTTCTGGTTGTCATAAGTTTCTTGCTACAGGTTTTATGTGGATGCCTAAGGATTCATGGTTGGAAGTTTTATCTTGCTCAGTTTATAAATTCTATATATAACTCCCATCTAATCCATATGCAATGGACCTTAAAAGAAACTTATTGTGATAGTTTGGTTACGTAATCAAATCATACTCTTTAGTCTCACAATGATAATGATTTGATGCTTGGTTTATTTCACTCACAACACTAAGCTACTCGTACTTGCCACAAGTTGTTTAGCTACTGATGTATCTTGACTATTGCCATGAGTTTATGTTAATCGCACGTGATACTTGCTTTAGTCTCACAATGATAATGATTTGATGCTTGCATTATTTCCCTCACAAAACTAAGTTATCCGTACTTGTCACAAGTAGTTGCAATTCTTCACTTCATATGGATGACATTTCATTGATACTTTGATTCATATTTAATTATTGATGTATCTTGATTATCGCCATGAGTTTATGTTAATTGCCCATGATAGCTTAAGATTGTAATTCATAGCATTATATTTGACCTTTTTGTTAAAGAGCATATATGGCTAGGAGGATTATGGCACAAAGGATTCTTGGGTAGAACACGTAAACCCATGTTTGTAAATAACACCAAGGAGTTGTTAGGCTTGTAAAACCACGACTAGGGAAGAATATTGGTTGTAAAAAGTTAAAAACAAGAGGTTCTTAAGCATGGGCTATGCCTCATCTTGACTGAGGGGTAGTATTGACCACCACTATCACTCCTGCCAATACGCCATGCAAATGATACTACATTAGACAGTACTTGAACATAGAGTTGTACCCCACGTACCTTACATATATTAGAGACCCCTTAGGTATCTTGAAACCACCCTATCAGCTATCATATTACTGTAGTGCAATGAAAACAACATTCATGACGATTACTCTTCACATATCTGGGTAGTTGAGTGTTGCAGCTAAGAGTACAATCTATTTCCCTTGGTTATAGCTATAAGATATTGAGTCAAGCATCACTATTAGACCCCACATGTAGATCGAAAAGCTATAGTGACTTGACACACACTGTGACTTGAAGCCATTTTGGGGTTGGGGGGTTTCAATACTCAAGAATAATCATTGTTCATTGTTAATGTGATGCTCATATTTCATTTCATTTATTGTATCATGTATTTCCTTTCACGATAATTTCAATTACATCTTTGAAGCATTGAATCAAGAGCGTGTCGTGTATCTAATCAAACAAATTTAGTTAGGCACAAGTATATGATCTTGTGTAAGTTATTCTACAATGGGGGCATGCAAATTTTGTGGTTCCACCCCCTTTCTCTCTTCCAAGCTTTGTGACATATTTCCACAAGGGTGTCGGGTTCTCTTTGGTTTTCTTTCCATCACCACCATCACTATCATTTTCCTCCTCCTCCTCTTCCTCACCCACCTCTCCATGCTATGTGCCACTACCCATTTCTTCATCCTCTTCATCACTTCTCCTTTAGTTTCCAATAAAACCATCACGATAAACAATGGAACAAAAAGGACAAACCACATTGACATACCACCTTGCTTGTAGAGAATAACCCTTTGCCTGCAATGGAATGAGGGAGAAGGAATGAGAAAGAGTAGGAGAAGAAAACATACAAGCATTCAAGCCATAAAAAATACAAGTTAATATGGGAAAAAACAAGAATGAGTTGGGAACCTACCTCTTTGATTGTCCAATGGTGGTTGAAACCTATGGCAGCCTTCAATCTCCCCTCCAAGCTCTCACAAATGGCACCCTTCAATCTCCCCTTCCAAGTTCTCCAAGCTCTTCACCAAATCTCTAGCTACACTCCAAGCTCCACAAGCCCTTGCAAAGATGGATGAAATGGTAACAATGAAGATAAATGAAGTGGAGTGTTGCTTTATAGCCTAAGCAAACTCCCCCCAAAAAAGAAGAAATGTCATCCTCCCCTCTTCAATCCACGTGTTTGACTTGGATCGCCCTCAAGACGAGTCAAGAGCATCTGTTGCAATGGCGGGAGCGACCTACAGAGAGATGACGAGAGTGTCAAGCAGCGATGAGGGAGAGCGCACGAAGCAAACACTCCCGATCACTACCTCATCACTCCCAAACAAAGCCAGGGAGCGATTTTTTTCCACTGAAGCACACTTCAGAAAAACGGTTCCAAACGAGAGTGAAATGGGAGCGTGCTCTAAGGGTGCTTCAGCAATGCTGAAATTTGTAGCTCGAACAACTGTTTCTCTTTTGATATTAACTTTATAAAGTGTTTTTAAAGTTGAAGTGATTTTTGTATTTAATGATAAAATGACTTTTTATTGTAAAGTTGAGTCACTTAAGTGCTTTAAGTGATCTCAACAAGAGATTAAGTCGTCACCGTTAGATTGAGAAAGGGAAAGATCTAATCGTAATCGTCTATCTCTTTGGAGATCTAGGTTTAGGGTTTTATCATTTAAAAGAACTTTAAAAGGAAATCTAAAGAGAGGAGAAAGGCACTTTTGTATGAGAGGCACAAGAGTTTGAGAGGGTGTGTGTGAGGCACACAAGGGAGAATGTGTGAGGCACATTCACTTGAGAAGGAGATTTTCTTAAGCAAAAGTGTATCATTTCATGGGATGGAGAAGGCAACCTAAAATGAAGTTAGGGCAGCAAATTTGGCTAAGTTTATCAATCAATTAGGTTTCTGAGATTGTAATTTAAGTATTTCTTTAATATTGAAATGGAATGCTGGATTTCCCAAGCTAGGTTTCCACGGTAAAATACTTGTGTCAAATGATGTGATTTTCTATGTTATTTCCATTGTGCATGTTGAGTTAAGATTCCAATGTGTTTTCAATTATCATTTTTTCAGCAGTTAATGGTTTAAATGCAAGGTTACAAAAACCGAACCGACTGACCCTGAGAATTGGAACGAGACCGAAACTGGACAAAAAGCAGGAAAAAAACAGATCATAAAACTGGTCCACCAAAAATACATAAAATATTCAAATTTTTAAATTTTTAAAAATATTAATGTGCATCCATGTGAATTCAAACCATTATACACAAAATATGCAAAGTTTCTCATATATATAGCAATAAGAGTTCATAGAACCAAAATAGCACTTAACATTGAGTGCAATCCATGTTTGAATCAAAATACATCAATAAAAAGGCTCTATATGGCCTATAGAAAAGACTAGAGTCAAAGATTAACCAATCTAATCATTAGAATTGTCTGGATCCTCAGGATCAGAGGCCTCAGACCCAGACTCTGAGCCATCATCTACATCCTGATACTCAATATGGGGTGCTCGGGCTTGGGCCACCTGACTTGACTCCTTTGGTCCAGAAGGCACTTGTCTAACATCAACTCCCACATCTTGTTGTTGTGGAAGTGGGCCTAAATCCAGCCATGAGAGGTCTTCATTGTCAAATGTTGTTGGTTGAGTCTCCACAACCCAATCTGATGATGCATCACCATCATCTAAGAATATGGAACACGATTCACGGGTCTTGTTCTGTAATTGGTTGTGCTTTAACCTAAGGTTGTACTAAACAAATAACATACCGTTCAATTGTTTTTGCTCTAAACGATTGCACTTCTTGGTATGTATACGCTCAAAAATACTCCAATTGCATTCACAACCAGAAGTACTACATGTTTGGCTTAATATTCGCACTGCAAACTTTTGCAAATCATGGCATTGGCTGCCAAATTGCTGCCACCAAATTGTTGCATATAAAGACAAATAAAAATTAGCAAATGAATTTAAGCACAAACTCAAAAAAGACTCCAATGAATTAAAATTTAAAGACTTTGTAATTAATTACCTGGAGGATCTTTTGATCTAGATCGTACGGTTGTAGCCAGGCCGAAGATACCAAGACTCTCATTGAAATGCAAGAGCTTCTTGTGTATCTCATCTTGTTTATTGGGATCAAAGACCATGCGCTCAATGCATTTATATAATCCTTCGTTTACCTCCCCATATGCTTCAAAATCTTGTGCAATTGTACCTTTAGAAGATTCAGGACAAAGAAGATGATCAATTTCAAAAAATTGACGAAGTTTCGCAATTAAAATTTAGGAATATAACTTAAAAACTTTGAAATTAGTTACCTTGGATTCAAGTAATAGCCTGCAGCATGTAAAGGCCGATGGAGTTGTTTGTTCCATCATTCTTCAATTATTTTCCACAAAGTAAGATACTTTTGCCTTTTCCCTCATATGCTTCCTGTATTGCCTCCTTGGCCTAATCCATGGCCTCATAAATAAACCCCATCGTTGCTTTATCACCATCCACCATTCTCAAGACTTTCACAAGAGGCTCACTAAAAAGTACAATCTCCTCTGCCTTTTTCCAAAATGTTTTCTCATAGACTTTATCAACCATGTCTTTTTCTTCAACCTTCTTACTCCATTGAGATGCATTCCACTCATCACAAGAGAACATCTTCCTCAAGTTGGCCTTTTGTTCAATCAAGGACTGCAATGTAAGGAAATTCGTTGCAAATCTTGTCATAGTTGCCATGACAAGCTCTTTTCCACCAATGCATTTTCTCATAAGGGTCAAAACCCATGAGTGGTTGTCAATGTATTTTGTGATAGATTTTGCTTGTTCCACACACCTTTTCACCCACTCATTTTTCCCAATATCCTCAAGCATGAAGTCCAAACAATGGGCTACACATGGAGTCCACCAAATGGTGGGATGTTTGTCCTCTAACAATCTTCTAACTGGAACATAGTTGGAAGCATTATTTGTGATAGCCTGCAGTATATTTTGCACCCCCACCTCCTCAACTACATCGTCCAAAAGACGAAATAGTAAATGTGCATCCTTCACTTGATCAGATGCATCCACTGATCTAAAGAAAATAGTCCCTTTTGGGCAAGCAACTAGGAAGTTCAAAATGGTGTGGCCTCTTGAATCAGTCCATCCATCAAACATGATCGTGCACCCTATTTTGTCCACGAGTTTTTGAACTCTGAGAGGTATTCGTGTACCCTTTCCAATTCATTTTTCAAAAGTGGCCCCCTATTATCCTCATAGTCAGGGCCCTTGAAGCCTGGACCACATGAAGCTATAGCATCCAGCATAGGTTGATAACATATCGCCCTTAAAGGATTGAAAGGTGTGTTTGCATCATACCACCATCTAGCAATGCATTCCCAAGCAGACTCCTTTTCCACCTTCTTCCATTTGGCATCAATGGTGGGTTGAGCACCAG
>LPNX010623953.1:134588-199309 GCA_001517045.1 Pseudotsuga menziesii | reverse complement strand
CGGAATTCGAGGAGATTGTACGGTTAGGGTTTGCTGTACATGTGCATTTAATTTCTGTCCTACATTTTACTGAAGAAATAAAGCTCTCATCTTAAACTGGATTTCCCCGTGGGGGTTTTTCCAGGGCAGCTTTGCCAAAAATATTTGTGTCAAATTGTGTGATGTGCATGTGTTTATTTTCAGCCTGTTAAATTGTTTACAGTGTGTTTAAATTGTTCAAGAATTTCCTAGAAATTGTTCATTAAACCAGCTTGCTGTGAAACAAGGGTTTTCAACAACCAGGGGTAGTGTGGGGATGAAAGAAAGACTCAAGGATACCATAGGGGCCTTTTAAATTGGGATGTACTACTACCAGTACCAACACCACCAACTACAACATTTTCTTCCCCAAGAATGGTATAAGGATCATGGGTAGGGTTGGGAAAACTAGAGGATTCTTCAAAACTAGGCCTTCTCTCAAGAATGTCAAATATCACTAGCTCATTCGGTTAAGGAGTGGGTATCGTTAGCAAGGTGACCTAGGTTCAAACCCCTTAGGGGTGAGATAGTTAGGAGGAGACACCCAAAAATCCAGCCATGTTAAGGGTTTGTGTGGCCCAAGACGGGTGCAATCCCTGAGTGATTTTGACGGCTTAGATGCCCTTGGGTTGCGGTCACTCAGCCAATGGTGGAAATGCACTGGCCCCGAGTGACGGGCATTTCTTAACAAACAAACAAAAAAAGCTTTCTCTCAAGAAAATAAGAGTTACAACTTCTCCATATCTCTCTTTGCACCCTCTTGTTTTCGGCTTTTTCGGCTTGGTAAGATTCAAGAAGACCAAGAAACTTAGCTCTCAAGTCATCAGAGACTTTGAGGCATGGTCTTACATTCCCCCTTGCACCAGCTAAGTGTTGTTTCAACCTATTTATACCTCCCCCACGAACATCCTTCTAAAAATAGCTACACACCATTTTTCCCTCAACTAATTGACAATGTACCAATGCAGCATACTTTCTATCTTTGGGAGCCATGGCAAGCAATATAAATCTACAAATTAAAACCCTATCTTTTTTAATTCTATCAAAAAAAATAACGCTTTCAAAGAGACTATTCACTACAGAATTACGGTGCACATTTTACATACCTTGAAGAGCGCCTCCAAACCTATCCAAAAAGTTCAATCTTGAATGAGCTCAAAACCACCCTCCAATCTACCTTGAAAGAGCTCCAAATCTGCTCCAAATCCGCTGCAAATGTCTCCAAAGAGACTCGGCCCACAAATTCTCCAAAATACTACTTCAATCTTTTCTTCTAATCAGCCTAGCAACCAGCTCTAAGACCCTTAACAATTAGCACTTTCAAAGAACCGAAGACCCTCAAGCACAAACTCAAAAACACTCAGATGAATAGTGTGAGTGAAAGAGAGGGGATGGGGGCCATTTTATAGCTTCAGTAGGTGTATTAGGGTTTTCCACATTCATCCCCCCTAACCGAATTGTTAAATTTAAAAATAAAATAAAATAAAAAATGTTTTCTGGGTCACGGAACAAGCTGACAAGTTTGATGGAAAACCGATTTGGTACCGAACCGGACGATTTGGGGACCAAACTAGTTGGTTCGGTATCGAACCGGCCCAAATCGGTTTGGGGACCTGGTTCAGATCGAAAACCCCTCGAACCCGAGATGACCGACAGTTTTCCGGTTCACTGGTTCCTGCAACACTAGTTGAATGTAACTGTTGGGGGTCAATAAATGATTGAAACTGTTAACCGTGTTGGGAATCAAGAATTTTTAACATGGTATCAGCACGAAGGCTCTAGAGGGTAGAAAATTAGTTTTTCAAGGTTTTTGTTGGAGACCAGAACAAGGAGATTGGAAAAATAGCGTGAAAGATTTATGCAAGCGGAAAAATTTTCGAGGCTGTGGTACATTTCTATACCGAAATTCGTATAGGTCATACGGCTAGGCCCAAAAAAAAATTGCAGGCATGTTTTCTACAAAAAGGGGGGTTTTCGGAAATTCTATACATGTGTACGGATCCGTACAGTTCCTATGGAAGTCTGTACAGTCGTGCGGATAGTTCTGAACAGCCAACAAATAAAAAATAAAATAAATAAATAAAATTGCAGTTTTTTGCGTGGAAATCAAATTTTTTTATTTTGAATCAAAAATTTTGCAGTTTATTCAGTGATGCATCTAGCCATATGACAAGAATACAAGGAGTGTTTCTTAGGGTTTCATAGATAGGCTAAGGCATGAAATGAAGGTAGTTGGATGGGTTGGATTCCAATTAGAGTCATGAGGTTCTATGAAGGTGGCAGTAGGGATGCATGTACCAGAGCTGAAATATTTGCTCTCAATATCAGCTTCTGAGGATGAGGGTTACGAGGTGGTGTTCTAGGATGGAACTGTACTCGTGTTCAGAGGTACCAAGTACCCTGAATGCAGCGACGAAGCATGGCATCAGATAGGGCAGTTTATGCAGGTTGTTGGGAGAACCTATAGTTGGTTCCAAGGGAGTTTCGAGCCTAGATCAGTGTCACAGATAGAGTGGGAAGCTTTTCTCAACAAGCCTACATGGTATAACACTAATGGAGGAGGAGCACAAGTATCCAGATCAAAGCCCAGCGCAAGTGGCTAGAGGGTCTTCTAGTTCAAGAGCAGCTACAACAGTAGAGGACGTGATTGATCTTGCAGGATGTTCTTCTACAACCATTTCCTCACTAAGAGGGAGTGTTGAAATTTGTAGCTCGGACAAGTGTTTTTATAAAGTTAAAGTGATTTTTGTATTTAATGATAAAGTGACTTTTTATTATAAAGTTGAGTCACTTAAGTGCTTTAAGTGATCTCAACAAAATATTAAGTCGTGACCGTTAGATTGAGAGCGGGCAAAATCTAATCTTGACTGTCTATCTCTTTGGATATCTAGGTTTAGGGCTTCATCATTTAAAAGAATTATAAAAGGAGATCTAAAGAGAGGACAAAGGCACTTTTGTGTGAGCGGCACAAGAATTTGAGAGGGTGTTTGTGAGGCACACAAGAGAAAATGTGTGAGAGGCACATACACTTGAGAAAGAGATTTTCTCAAGCATAAGTGTATCTTTTCATGGGAAGAGATTTCAGAGATGGAGAAGGCAATCTGAAACGGAGCTAGGGCAGCAAATTTGGCTGAGTTTATCAGTCAATCGGGTTTTTGATATTGTAATTTATGTATTTCTTTAAGATTGAAATGGAAAGAGACTTAAATGTTGGTTTCCAAGGTAAAATACTTCTGTCAAATTATGTGATTCTCGGTGTTATTTCCATTCTGCATGTTGAGTTAAGATTCCAATGTGTTGTCACTGGTCAGTTATCATTTTTTCAGCGGTTAATGGTTGAATGCAGTTGTTGAGGGTTAATAAATGATTGAAACTGTTAATCAAGTTTGGAATCATGAGTTTTTAACAAGCAATACCACTCATATGGCCCACCAAGCTTGCTACACATTGAATTATTTACTTGCATGTGGAAGATAATAAACAGGTTATTTCCAACTCCCAAGGATAAAAAAGTATTTGCTTTAATGTCAAATAGGCAATTTATGTTTTGACTCATGGTCAAGAAACCATAATAAATGAAAACTTGGAAGAAGCCATATGAATCTAAATGGATACTAGCCTCCATGCCAACAAGGGTCTATCATGGGCATTGGTTATGATGGCTCCACACATCGACCAGAACTCCCTAGAGGAGTTAGTCAAATAGTTCAACTACGAGGTAGGCCAAGGAACTAATGTATATCCCCCTTTAATGTATAGAATAACTTCATTTAGGGTTTTTGTATTTTTCACCACTTGCTTAAGCCTCAAACCCTAAGCCCTTTTTTATTCTACAAGATAACCTTGCCCCACTACCAACAGAAGAAACTGAGCACTGTTTTTCAGACAGACTCAATCTTGAGCAGTGATATTAGGAATGATATTGTGCCTGTCAAGCAGTGAACATGAGAGTGGTGTTAAATTTTACCTAGGAAGTGTTCCCCTAAGTGACATTTGCCTAAGTCACTAGGACAAGGGGAAAAGTCACTTGGACTTTATATTAATGACTTGAGATGAGCATTAATTGCACTTTAGGGAAAAAGTGCACTTTAAGTGAAATATTTAAAAAGTGAGTGAATTTAATTATTTTGTGGAGTAAAGTCATTTTAATCACAATCACTCATCTAGACTAATCTGAGCCCTAGGATTAAATGGCTTTTCACTCACCCTAATTTTTTCACCAAAAGAGAAAATTTCCAAGTGAAGAGGCACTTTTGCATTTGAGAGAGGAGAGCCATTTTCTGAGAAAATGGAGAAAATACCAGCAGCAGCAATTCTTTTTCTCTTGGCACGCATTTCGAGGAAAGGACAGCAGTCAGAGAGGGCACGAAAATCGAGGAAAGGCCAACTTCATTTAGTGTTGGTTCGTACTGTTCATACAGAAGGCACAATTTTTGAGGTAGTCTTCCACATGTTTTTCAAGGCTCGTTGGGTGCACGGTTTTCGAGGCAGAAGATATGGGGACAAATCCCAAGGCATTAATTGCAGGCGTGAATCCCGAGGTTGTTTTGTACATAACAGGTCGTGCGGCCGCCGTACAGTCCATACAACAGCACGATTTTCGAGGCAGCTACAGCAAAAAATCTTAGTTGTATTTTTTCCTGTTGGGCATAGAAAACGAGACAAAAATTTCTTCCGGTTGAGATAAGTTGGCCTGTAATTTTTCCTAAAAATAAAAATTTCTCTCTCATAGGTTTTCCCCAGAGGTTGGGGTTTTTTCCTGGGTCATTTGACCAAAAATAATGTGTCTAAAATTTCATGGTTGAATGTGTTTATTTGTTGTTAGTGAAAATGTTGTAAAAGTTTTTCTTGTATTGCAGCAGTAAAACAAATTGGGTTGGGCATTAAACAATGTTTTAAACGGAGTTGGAAACCGAGTTGGGAAAGTGCCGAAAAATCTACATGGTATCAGAGCTTTGTTGAAGAAGAGGGCAGATTTATACATAGTGAAAATTTTCAGACTTCAGTGATTTCTTTTGACAGTGGGCAGCACCTTGTTGATACTTGAACTTTGCAGAGATAATGGCTACTGGACTTAGGATGGAGGATAGGCTTGATGGGGCAGGGAATTTTGTCCCATAGAAAGCTAGGATAGTGTTGATGTTAGAGGAAAATGAGTTGTGGGATGAGGTGGTTCATAACACTACAGCAGTTCCTATTGTTGTTCCCCCTTCCACCGATGCAGCAGCACTTACCGCCTTCAATAAGGACATAAAAGCTAGAATAATAATCCTAGATGCAATTAAAGACAATGTGATTCCTCACCTCGAGTAAGACCTGTGCATTTCAGATGTGGGATGCTTTGACCAGCTTGTTTCAAAGCTCAAATGAGAATAAGAAGATGGTTTTGAGAGGAAAGTTGAAAAGTATCAAGATGGCTAAAGCTGAGGGTGTGATTTCCTACCTTACTAGGATCTCTCAGGTGAGAGATGAGCTTGCAGCAGTGGGGGAGGTTGTTCTTTTGATAGTGGGCAGCACCTTGTTGAAACTTGAACTTTGCAGAGATAATGGCTACTAGACCTAGGATGAAGAATAGGCTTGATGGAGCTGAGAATTTTGTCCCATGGAAAGCTAGGATAGTGTTGATATTGGAGGAAAATGAGTTGTGGGTCGAGGTGGTTCATAACACTACAGCAGTTCCTATTGTTGTCCCCCCTTCCACCGATGCAACAGCACTTATCGCCTTCAACAAGGACATAAAAGCTAGAAGAATAATCCTAGATGCAGTTAAAGACCATGTGATTCCTCACATCTCGAGTAAGACTCGTGCATTTCAGATATGGGATGCTTTGACCAGCTTGTTTCAAAGCTCAAACGAGAATAGGAAGATGGTTAAGCGGGAGAAGTTGAAAAGTATCAAGATGGCCAAAGGGGAGGTTGTAATATCTTACCTTACTAGGATCTCTTAGGTGAGAGATGAGCTTGCAGCAGTGGGGGAGGTTGTTCTTAATGCAGAGCTAGTGCGGACAACTATGAATGGGGTTTCAAAGCCTTGGGTTGTGTTTGTGGAGGCTTTGGTAGCTAGAGAGAACTTGCCTACATGGGACAGGATATGTGATGATTTTGTTCAGGAGGAGACTTGGAGGGGTCTTGTGCAGGGCAGTGCTTCTACTAGTAGGGAGGATGAGGAGGATGTGGCTTTGACAGCAAAAGGGAAGAAGAAGTTCAAGCAGGGTCCCAAGAAGGGTGGGGCCAAGCAGCAAGATGGGCAGAAGAAGGATTTGAGCATTGTGAAGTGCTTTGCTTGTCAGAAGATGGGGACTATGCTGGGCAATGTCTACAGAAGAAGAAGAAGAAGAAGCAGCAACAAACAGCAGCTTCTACAGAGGTTGAGGATGCACTAGGCATGTTGATAGAGAGAGAGCATCCATCATCACTAGTGCAGATGTTGATAGTTTGATGGGTATTGCAGACAGGAGGGCATTAGGAGATAGTTGACGCTTCCATACACTCCTGAGCAGAATGGTGTAGCAAAAAGGAAGAACAGACCTATTGTTGGAGCAGCGAGAGCTATGTTACACGATCAGTCATTTCCAATCTTCTTTTGGGCAGAGGCATGCAATACAGCTGTTTATCTTCAAAACAGTAGTCCCCATCATGTCGTGGGGAACAAGACACCTAAGGAGAGTTTCACAGTAAAGAAGCCTGAGGTGAGTCATTTTAGGATAGTTGGTTTCCTGACTTACTCACATGTCCTTTCTGAAAAGAGGACAAAGTTTGAACCCACACCAGAGAGAGGCATCTTTGTGGGGTGTGATGAGACTTCGAAGGCCTTCCACATTTATCTTCCTTCTTAGAGGAAGGTTGTTGTGAAGAGGGAAGTGAGATTTGAGGAGGAGCGGGCCTTCAGGAAGTCTAGAGAGTCAGAGCAGGAAGAGCAGCAGGTTCCCACACCTCATGTAGTTTCACAGGTACCTTCAATGCAGCAGACAAGTTCACAGGTTTTCGGAGTTACTGGACCACACAATATAGGCACAAGTTCTCCAGTTTCAGCGGTTCAACTAACAAGATCTTCCGGGACAGGTTTTGGGTCTCATGTTACAGGTTCACCGTACAGAGCTTCAAGATCACGGGGTTCACCAATTGTTGGCACTCCAACTTCTGGTTCACAAGTTACTGGTAGTTCATCAGTTGAGGACAGACCGGTATGGGAGTAGTCTTCAGGGAAGAAGAAGCCTAAGTGGCTTCGAGACACCTTGAAGGAAGCACAAGAGTTTGGGACTCCCAAGGAGCCAGTGAGGGCTATTCATATGCCAGACAGATTGGGTATGGCATTAGTGGCTAGTCTTCGTGATTCAGAGCCTTCTACTTTTGAGGAGGCCTCTCAACATCATGTTTGGAGAGATGCCATGATGGCAAAGTACCTGAGGGGAAGTCAGTGGTGACTTTTCGTTGGCTTTACAAGCTAAAACATGCTGCAGATGGTAGTGTGGAGAAGTACAAGGCTCGGTTTGTGGCGTGGGGGTTCTCATAGGTTGAAGGAGTTGACTATGATGAGAACTTTGCTTCGATTGCTCGTTATACTTCGATCAGGGCATTGATTTCCATTGCTGCGAAAATGGGTTGGAAGATCCATCAGATGGACGTGAAGACCGCATTTCTCAATGGAATCAATACAGGAGGAGGTTTATGTTGAGCAGCCTCAGGGATTTAAGATCCATGAGAGAGTCTCATGTGTGCATGCTGAAGAAAGGCTTGTATGGGTTGAAGCAAGCTCCTAGAGCTTGGTACTCCAGGATTGACTCTTACTTGCAGCGAGGATGGGTTTTTAGAAGAGTGGGGCAAATTCGAATCGTTATTTCATCCCGGTTGAAGATGATCTGCTCATTCTTCTATTGTATATGGATGACTTATTTAACATAGGAGGAGAGAGACCTATTGCAACTTGCAAGAAAGATCTTGCTTCAGAGTACGAGATGACAGACATTCGGTTGATGCACTATTTTTTGGGATTGGAGATTTGGCTAGAGCCTGGACATATTTTCCTGGGACAGGGAAAGTATGCAGTTGATATTCTGAGGAGATTTCGGATGGAGGATTGCAGGCCAATGTCTACACCGATGGTCACCAACCGGAAGAAGCTTCATGCTTCTGAGGGAGAGTTGGTGGATCCTTCTGCTCATTGGTTCTTTGATGTATCTGGTCAACTCACGGCCAAACTTGTCTTTTGCGGTGAACACTCTCAATTAGTTCATGGTTGAGCCTAGGAGGGTGCACTAGGTAGCCGCAAAACATGTGTTGCAATACCTTGCAAGGATAGTGGAGTATGATCTGAAGTACAGGAGATCGGATGGGATCAAATTGATTGGCTTCACAAATTCAGATTGGGCAGGCAATGTGGCAGACCGAAAGAGCACTTCCGAATGTTATTTCAGTTTGGGCTCGACAACAGTGTCGTGGTTCAGACAGAAGCAAAACTCTGTTGCTTTGAGTTCTGCAGAGGCCGAGTATATGGCAGCTAGTCAGGTCAGTTGCGAGGCGCTGTGGCTTCGCAAGTTGCTGGTGGATTTATTTGATCAAGAGTTGAGGCCTACGTTGATTTACTGTGACAATCAGAGTTGCATCCAGCTCTCTGAGAATCCAGTTTTTCATGACAAATCAAAGCATATTGAGATCAGGTATCATTTCATTCGAGAATATGTTCAGAGAGGAGCAGTGAAATTGCAGTGCATTTCCACTGATGAGCAAGTTGCAAATATCCTGACGAAGTCTCTTGGAAGAGGCAAGTTTATTCACGTGATATACAAGTTGGGTGTGGTGAAGAACAACTTCCTTAGTAAGAGGGAGTGTTAAATTTTACCTAGGAAGTGTTCCCCTAAGTTACATTTTCCTAAGTCACTAGGAAAAGGGGAAAAGTCACTTGGACTTTATATTAATGACTTGAGATGAGCATTAATTGCACTTTATGGAAAAAGTGCACTTTAAGTGAAATATTTAAAAAGTGAGTGAATTTAATTATTTTGTGGAGAAAAGTGGTTTTAATCACAACCACTCATCTAGACTAAAATGAGCCCTAGGATTAGATGGCTTTTCACTCACCCTAATTTTTTCACCAAAAGAAAAAGTTTCCAAGTGAAGAGGCACTTTTGCATTTGAGAGAAAAGAGCCATTTTCTGAGAAAATGGAGAAAATACCAGCAGCAGCAATTCTTTTTCTCTTGGCACGCATTTCGAAAAAAGGACAGCAGTAAGAGTGGGCATGAAAAGCGAGAAAATGACAGCAGCATTTATTGCTGGTCTGACTGTCTGTACGGTACGATTTCTGTACAGCAGGCACGATTTTCGAGGCATTCTTTAGCACATTTTTCAAGCCAAGTTGGGTGCATGGTTTTCGAGGCATAAGACCTGGGCACAAATCCCGAGGCATTAATTGCAGGAACGGATCCCAAGGCTGTTCCGTACAGAACAGGCCGTACAACTGCTGTACAGTCCATACAGCAGCACAGTTTTCGAGGCAGCTACAGCAAAAAATCTGAGTTATATTTTATCCTGTTGGGCACAGAAAACGAGACAAAATTTTCTTCCGGTTGAGATAAGTTGGTCTGAAATTTTTTCTGAGTATTGCTGTAATTTTTCCTGAAAATAAAAATCTCTCTCACAGGTTTTCCCCAGAGGTTGGGGTTTTTCCCTGGGTCATTTGACCAAAAATATTGTGTTTGAAATTTCATTGTTGACTGTGTTTATTTGCTGTTAGTGAAAATGTTGTAGAAGCTTTTCTTGTGTTTCAGTCCTATGTTGTTTATGAGAAAAATCTAATTTGCAGCAGTAAAACAAATTGGGTTGAGCATTAAAACAATGTTTTAAATGGAGTTGGAAACCGGGTTGGGAAAGTGCAGAAAAATCTCCAAGTGGAAAACAATATTGAGCAGTGATATTGTGCCCAAGGGTGTGAACATCATGTGAGTGGGCAATATCTCACGTTGTGTTTCTAGATGACAGCATCAAATGATTACATATCTAATGCTGTGGTTCATGAATGGTTTTGAAACTCCATTATGAGTATGTATTCTTTTTTAAATTATAGAATTTTTACTATATTTTTTGTACTTGATATATAGCCCGGCAGTATCCAGATCCAGGCTTTTCAAAAATGTGAAGATCCGTACCCATATCCTGGTAACTCAGCAAAAACGCAAATGCAGGCAAAGAAATACAGATAACAAATAAAGAACGCCCAGCTGTGAAGGGCTATGGATGAAAGCCTTTCCTCAAATGACAAACTATAAATGGAAATTCAAAGTGCCAGCAAGAATCTTTGTCCAAACTATTTTCTCTAAGAAATTAAATGTTTTTCCCAAAATACGTCTCTTTTAATAGAACCAAACACAAAATTCAGAAGATAAATAAAACTTAAAAGAACATAAGCACTATGAAAAACTATAGCACACCTGATAGAAAGTTATTTTGCGGAAACCTTCTGCTTCACATTGAGTGCAAAAGTTGCCAGATGATTTGTAAAGACCCTGTTAAAAGGCCACTCTTTTTCTTATACACAGTTGTAAAAAAATACGTGTTCTACAAACATTCCACTGTTGAATACCATTTACCTCCAGAGATGTATTATGTTGAGGATATATCTCTGTCTCAATTTCCAATGTGAAAAGTGATGCTGGAGGGGACACCAATGTGAGAGAACGTGGAGTTAACTGAAAACCTCCTTTCTGCAAGCAGATACTATGCTATCAGCTATACAGATTGTAAAATACAGTACATTGAGCTTGACATTCTCAAACTACAAAGGTATATTGGGTGTTTTGCTTGTGCTGATACTTACAAAGGAGGCTTGAAAATCTTTTCATTTTCTGGTATATCAAACAAAATCTTTGGTCTACTGCTATTTAACCAAATTATAACATAATAAAGACAATGCACTACTTTTCTGTTTCACACCAGGGTGACACAAGCATTTTAGCTTAAAATCGTATAGTATGATGCACCTGTGCTAGGGAAAATACAGACAAAAGAGCATTACAGTAAAATCTTGGTTACATTTCAAGAACATCTTTGAAAACTGATGAGATGAAGAGGCATTTCATTTATTTTTATATTAAATTATTTCAATGTTATACTGAAAACAACGTTAATTGATACTTGAACATCTCTAAAAGCTCAAAATGGCACTTTTAAATATTTACAAAATATAGAAACAACTCTCTCTCCTGGAAACTCCAGCCCTTGATTTAATAGAGTGCAAAGAAACAAGGACAAGACCAACAAAAGCCTTAAGCTCTACAATCAAATAGTGAACCAGAACGCAAAACCATCTGGTCTGACCGGTTTTGGGCCGTTTGTGGTCTGGTTCAGTATTTCCGACTAGAAAAGGCCTCGAACTCGTTTTCGAATTCGAAGACCTTGAAATTCGACAAAAATTCGGCAATGAAAAATTTGGGGATAAAATTCGGCAATGACAATAAAATTTTGAAATTAAAAAATATATCATTTTTTCAGTGTTCCACGGGGACGCGCCCCGCAGGGTCAGGGATGCGTTTCCATGTTTCCTGCGTTCCAGGGACTTGGCGACTCCTGGCGAAACGTTTCCCCCCACCATGCCCCTAAGAATTTTTTTTTAATATTTTCCCATTATTTTCACTTTTTGCAATCCCTACTTGGTACTCCTAAGAAAATAAATCAATATATTTAGTATTTACATTGCACAATCATGAATATACAGCAAATGAATTATTATTTTTTATATTTATAATTTTAGAGACGTCCCCACGTCCCCTCTGAATTTCCCTAAATTTGGGGGTGGTCTCCACGCATCCTGAATGTGCGTTTCCCCGCTCTTGCGTCCCCCCGTCCCAGAAACTTGGGGGAACATTGGATTTTTTTCAATAAAATTCATTATGCTCTGATACATCAACATTATAGTCATACAATCCAATGAAAAATGCCAATAAGTATCATCATTACGTTATATAATAAATGTTTTAATTATTCAAAAACAAAATTTTAAAAGTAAAATTTAATTAGAACATTTAAATTCTATTTTTTAAATGTTAAAAAAATAGAATTTAAATATTTAAATATTTTAAATATTCATCTTTATAAATAAATAAAATAAACTATTTTTTATAAATAAAAAAATTTCCATCTCCATAACTTTAAAAACATTACCATTAAATCTTTTTTCTTATCCTTAAAAAAACCACATCTAAATAAAATCTTATATGATATTCATATGTGACGACTAAGTGGCCTGACATCCTGTTTTTCTTAACCCTAAAAAACCATATCGAAAAGAAATAATATAATATTTAGATCGTATACATATTAAAAACAATAATGCCAATGTGTCAACAGTCGAGACTCATTTGATGGTTGACTAATGAAACTTGGTCGCGGGCTCACACTAACGCTTCACAATGAGAAAAATAGGTTTAGGGGCGGTGAACTCCTACTTTAGAATGAGTAAAATAGGCATTTCAAGGTAAGGTTTACTCGACCAAACCAAAAAATGTTTTTCAATGTCAAACTTCCACAAAATCACCTCGATTTTAATAGATTTAGTTCATTCTAGAATCGTGCACTAATAGGGTTTGAATTAGACAAAAGTTCGGCGAATTTAAACGAACAAATTCGACTTGCGATAAAAATCGACGAATTTCGATTTTGAAGGCGAAAAATCGCCAAATCTGGTGACATAGCTGTTCCATACAACCAGCGGCTGGGGTCAACAAAATCCACTTCAAAAGAAAGAAAGAAAAAAAAATACTTGAATTACAAGCAAAAAGCCTAACTATTTCACTCACACAATTCATTTGAGCTATTTGGAATTCTTCAGCTGAGTTTCTTGAGCAGTTTTGGACAGCTGTTTACGGGGTTGTTTTGAAGAGGTTCTTGGACAGGTACATGCTATGTTGGTTATATCCACCCTTATGTCCTAAATACATGAGAAACTTTGCATGTTTGTGTATAATGGTTTGGATTCATATGGATGCACATGAATATATATGTTTTTTTCAAATTTTGAATATTTAATGTTTTTTTGGTTGACCAGTTTTTTGGTTTGGTTTTTTTCCAAGTTACCGGAAACTTCTAGGAAGGGGAGGGGAAACTTCGTTCCCCGTTTCGGAAACTTAAACGGAGGGGATACGGCTTGGAAACGCCACCGAAACGTTTCCAAGTCGTATCCAAAAATTAGAAATGTTTCCATTCCGTTTCCAGCCATTTCCTGAAACGTTTCTAGAGTTTCCAGCCGTTTCCTTAAACGTTTTCAGAGTTTCTAGCCGTTTCCTTAAACGTTTCCAGCGGTTTCCTGGTTTTCTGAAACGTTTCAGCTGCTACAGGGTAAGTTTTTGACTAGAAATATTGATTTTTTGACATGAAAATAAACAAATAAATAACCCCAAAGGCAAACTATAAAACCATAACCCTAAATTGAACCTCAAAACATAGATATAAAGCCTCAAAGCTTATAAATCAAGAGCAAAACCTTAATCCTAAATTGGAGAATGGTAATTTGACATCTTATGTCTCACTGATTGTGTTTCATTGTAATTTTGCAAAATTGATAGAGACCTACCATTGGTTCAAAAAATCATTGATCTGTGGACATTTTATTGTATCAAATGCTTGTCTACTATAGTGATAGTTTCACAGCCTAGTGTAGAAGTACAATGACTTCTTTTTTTCTTTTCAGTTTTTTTGCCAATTCCTCACAACTTCGTTTTAAAATAAACCCCAATGACTTGCATATGTGATAAATCAACTTGCATATCAAAATTGATACAATGGCAGCTTTAGCCATACAAAATAGCGTACTACATTTATGAAGGGTTACATAAACCAACACATATTTCCAATAATCTTCCAACAAACTTCAGTGTTCTTCTTTTCCTTTTTGAATTAGTATGAACCCTTGGCCTATGGCCTTATTTACTCCATTGCTAGTACACTCATATCCCTATCCTTATGTTGTGGAGAGAATTATGATGGTGCTTTTAGCTAGTTCTCCATAAGATGTGCATGTGATATTTTAATTTTATTTCAAGCATTTTTATTAGTATAAACCATAAAACATAAACAACATATCCAAGGAAACTCATTGGTGTCTGAGTGCAATATTGCATGTCATCACACTCACACCTAAGTTGCACTAAAACATGAGCTCACTTATTTATACTTGTGTGCTTAATTAATCCCCTTAAAACATGGTTGATTATGTCAAATTTGAATATCCAAGTTGGTTGCATATCATAGACAATCCTATGAATTTAGGCCCTTTAAGAGCCAGTCAGTTAGTCACTTTTGGAACTAGTCGGTTGGTCAATTGACTCTCACTTGCCTAGTTGATTGTCTCGTCAATGAGTGTACCAACCTAAATACAACATAGTTGAGTCTGTCTTACATAAAAAATTGTGTTTAATCACAAATTTTAACACTTTTCTAGAGGTGTAAACAACGTAATATTTGTTAGATGGTAACATTTGGATACATCCATCAAGTAATTTTAAGGTTTGAAATCGATGTTTAGTAGTAGTTGACGTGTTCCTGTTTAAATTCTTGCCAGCGGGTGACTTATCTATGGCACTTGAGATAGAAGAATATTGTTTAAGACAATATTTGAGTTTGTTGATTTTCATTGTTATAAATGAAACAACTACCTTTAAATCTAATTGATGAATGGTAGTCTAAAGTATGTATGTCTCATGGCCTTTTTAATATATATAAGTCTGTTGTCGTTTCCTTGCCGTATCGTATCCCACATTTTTCAAAATTTGTGGTATCCGTTTCCCTCCCCGTATCCGTATCCGTTCTCGTATCCGTTTCAGTGCAACTTAGGTTTTTTTCCAGTTCCAGTCTGGTTCACATTCTTGGAGTCAACTGGTCTGGTTCTGAAAACATGGTGAAATTACAGAATAACAAGTTTAAAAAATTCTAGACAAAGGAGCCATTGGATAAGGCCAAAAAGACGAGATTACGTGCACCACTACAAGACCAGCCAAAAGCAACCAAAAACAAGGGGGCACAACATTCCAACTTCCAAGGGTCGCCCCAAAATGAGATGACATGAAATGAAAAATAAGCACAAGAACAAAGGAAATGAAATGGCATCAGCCTGAGGGTAGAAGTAGGTTGATCAATCATATGCAGTGTGCTAGTACCTTGTCGCATATTGTGTTTCAGATTGTAGAGGCCATTTAGAACCTCATTGATTATTGCACCGAGAGTAGCAAGGTGCTCTACAACCCAGTATGAGGGAGATGTCACGTTATGTTATGTAACGTAACGTCCCCTAAAATAAAAAGTAATTAAAAAAATTCATGTTGACTCAAAATAAAAAATAATTAAAAAATCCATGTTGGCTCATAAAATATAAAAAAATTAAAAAATACATGTCAGCTCTTAAAATAAAATATTAAAACCAGCATAGAAACATCCTAAACCCATGTAATTTTTTACCTCTTCCACTTTTTACACATCTACAAAAAATTTCTACCTCAAGAAATTGGATCCCTCTCGATGCTTGTTTCAGATATGTATTGCACTCGGTGCCTTTTTGATATATTAACCCTGACATGACACATACATGGGCAGACTTTACATATTTCATCTCTATTGGTTTAGGATATTTAAAATGTATCTTTTTAGTAACCAAGTCATAAAATTCAAACTAGTACACGTCAATTCCAAGTCCGACTCCGAGTCCAAGTCGACCCTTGACAAATTCCAAGCCTAACTCCAAGTTTTAAACGTTTCTCTCAATGCAAGACCACTTCATGTGACCAACATTGGGACACCAAATCTCAAATCAATATAAGACAATGAGCTTTGTGAGAGCATCCAAGATCTTCATCCTCAATGGAATGTCGTCATATGACAATCCATTTGCACTATATAAGGTGTTAGAACATTAATGTTTGGCCACTCTCAATGCCAAACCACTTCATGTGACCAATGTTTGCGCCTGTAATCTCAAATCCATGTAAGACAATGGCCTTCGTGAGAGCATCACAAATCTTCATCCTCAATAGAATGTCCTACAAGTGAATTTAAAACCCTTGTTTCTCCAACACCACTAGTGAGGAAACCCTTTACAAGCTCAAGGTTCCATTATAAAAGCTACAACCTATTAAGAGAACGACTAGCTACTCTATAAGGGGTTGTAATGTCCAAAAGGAAAAGTGTAATCCAGAAAGGGCCTCCTTTATTGTATTGAAAACAATGGCCTTGATTTTCCCAATATGGACTATGAACTCTCAAAGACTACATAACTAGCCCAAACATCCAACTACCTTGGTAACCCAGTGGAGGCTAGCAAGATCATACACTATGCACCTAGAAGTGAGATAAGGAATTGGTAAAGTAGACAACAATCCTCTACCAAGGTATACTTCTAGAAGAATTGCTCTAACTCGTCAATGTAGACAATGAAGTGAATACGAGAAAGAGGACGACTCACTATCTCCAATATACCATTTATACACTCCAAAAATTCATGGCATTCATCAAATCTACCCAGAACATAATCATAAAGCCACATTACCACAAACAACAAGACATGTTATGAATCATGTGTTATGTATGGAAACCTTTTGATTTCATACGCTTCTTTGAGTGTTGAACTATGCTCAATTGTGCTCAAGTGTTGCAACAATGTCATCAGATAGCACCACTATCTTGGAAACTAGCTCTTCCATCTTCTTAATCCTTTGATTTCCAACATGGTCCTAAAGCTAGTGGTTTGCGATCTAGCATGCCGCATTGTTTCATGAGGAAGCATCTCGCAACATTAGGGGCATGCCCCCTTTGCTCCCTACGCCCCTGAAACAAGGGCACATGGAGAAGCACTCTACCACATCCCCCTTTTTGTGAAACTCTACGAAATGCACTCTAAAATGTTTTGTCGAGTTGTTGAATGCACTTCACAAGGGGGGGTTGTGGGCACCCAACCGCCCACAACCCCCACCCACCCAAGCTAGTGGTTTGAGATATAGCATGCCGCATTGTTTCATGAGGATGCATCTCGCAACATTAGGGGCATGCCCCTTTTGCTCCCTACGCCCCTGAAACAAGGGCACATGGAGAAGCACTCTACCACATCCCCCTTTTTGTGAAACTCTATGAAATGCACTCTAAAATGTTTTGTCGAGTTGTTGAATGCACTTCACAAGGGGGGGTTGTGGGCACCCAACCGCCCGCAACCCCCACCCACCCCAAAAAAAAAAACATTTTACACAAAGGGGGCTTGTGGGAACCCCCTCCCAAAAAGAAACATGTTTTGCAAAAGTAGGTGTGTGTGTGCCCCTTGTCACTATTTTCACAAAAATCATAACTATTAAAAAAACATTAAAAAGTTTAAAACAAAAGGACAAAATGTAATGAACAAAATAAATAATAAATAAGCATCAATAAATATTAATAACATTGATAAATTAATTCAAGAATTAATTGAAAAGGAAAATGAAGAAGCATCTTATGAAAGGTGGCATCTCATCACCAAGGCAATCGTGCCTAAGTATTTATACAAACATCATTCTCTCATGTATATCATCTTTTATCTTATCAATCATATATTTTATTATTATTCATGGATTATTGTAATTTGGGATATCTACGTTGGTTATTTCTATAAGAAACGAAGTTTCTTCATTTCAGTTGTATCAGAGCGCCTCCTTGGGCATTCACTGATACTTGTTTTTCGCTAAGTATTTACTTCAAGAGTTTCTCCAAACAGGGTCTAATTCTATCTATATGCTTTTGTGTCCCTCGTGATTTCTCTCACTCAACGATTCCATGACCACCATCTCACTCTTTGTGGTTGCTCAGCTTCCATGCACCAGCTGTCGTTTTCTCCTACTCTTTTTGCCTACGCATCCCTCCCCTCCAATTTCGCGCCCACTGTCCACTTCCTCCACCACCGCCCTACGCTCCATTCTCTACATCCAAACCCCACGTTCTTCCGCTCTCATTCCCTCTCATCGATACCATCTTGCTTGGCTTCCACCCTTCTCCCTTAAATATCCATCCTTCAACCTCCTTGTTCCCTCAACCCTCACGCACCATTCTCTTCCTATCCTCACGTCCATCCTCTTCGTCTTCGCATGCCATCCCATCCTCACGTCCATTCCCTTCCTTCTCACTCCTACACACATTGTAACCTACACCTGCTACTCTCTTGTCTACCACGTTGCACACGGCCACCCTGTAACATGTTCCAACACTGAGACTAAAGGTTCATACCCACCGAAAGGAAAAATCCGCAATACACTAAACTCAAAGCAGTTGTTTCCAATTACATCATTCCCCCCCCCCCAAAAAAAAAAAAATTTCGACAGACACACATAAACAAAGACGTATTCATTGGGTGGAATTAATTCATGATGTTGAAGGGGTAATCAATAAGTAAAAACGCTTCAATTCGCCAAATGTGCCACCATCATTGATATCTGATCCATCTCTCTATATTTTATTGTTCTATCCATCAAGCCATACAACATAGTTGCAAAAAGGTTTTAGACGTTGTTAATGATTGGCATCGAAAACAAGTTAAGGCAAATTGGGCCACACCAAGGATCGCGACTCTTAGAGGTCGCTTCACAATCAAACTACGCAGTTGCCAAAAATTGATTCAGACAGTCACATCCTGAAGAGTCGCGACTTTAGAAGAGATCGATCAATCAGACAGTTCAGCCGCCAACTTGAAAAAAAAGTTATTATTATACCCAAACTCGTTTTATTACTAAGGAGTATTATTATAAAGAAGTTGCATTTTTCAAAAAAGGTTCCAAGTATTATTATTATATTTATCCAACATATAGACTTCAATACAAGAAAGGAGAAAAAAAATCATAAGTAAACTTTACGTTAAATTTATTTCAACGTTATAAGGGGTATTAAGTAAACTTTACGTTAAATTTCAAAGTTACAAAAAAAAGTATTGTAAATAATACTTAAGTTTCGAATCAAAGGATTATAAGGGAAGTGTATTGAAAAAAGTTCAAGTCTCAAGTAATAAAGTATTATTTGAGTCGTAATCAAGGTCTTTTTCAAAGGAAGTTTAGGCAAAAAAATTGGCGTCTAATAGTGAAAAGCAAGGAAGATTTCCAAGCACTTTAAAAACTTATGCTTCAGTGTTATTCCAAATAAAAGGAACAAGCGAACGCAATAATTATATTAGTGATGAATTTGCTAATGAGTTAGCGATTCTGGAGTCAAATATAGGTGAAAGGTTAGACTTTTGGAATAACAAAGAATATGCAAAAAGCGATTTACAATGGAACATTGGAGATCATATTGGTGTCTTCCAATTTATAGTTAAATCCTTGTGGAGTAGTGACGGTGACCTAATTACATGACATTAACATGAAGTCAAAATCAGAAGTCGCGTCATCTAAAGACTTTAGAGAAATATCAAAGGTGATGTCGCAGGGGAATGAGAAATCAATGCAGACGATACAGAAGGATTTTGACAAGGTTATTGCAGGTAAAGAAGAAGAGATATCTCGTCTAAGAGATCATAATCAAAAATTACTTCTGCAAATCAAGAAGCAAAAGGATAAAGTTTAATGTAGTCAAAAGTTAGAAGAGAAGATTCAAGCTTTACAGCAAAAATTGTTGGGCAAAGACAAAGAAAATTCTGCCCTGAAGAAGGTTAATCAGGAACTAGAGGAACAAATTGAGAAGTTAAAAGACGACCAATAGTCGCAAGATGAAGAGTTTGAGAAGATTCAGAATAATACTAACATATTAGTGAACAAATTAGTTCAAATCCAGAAGGAAGCATCCAGTCTATCCGGAAAACAAAGTCTGGTTGAGGAAGAAGGTACAAATACAAATCCGGTTCCCGTCACAGTTCAAAAGGAAGTCAATCCAGCAGAAAAAACAAGCAACAAAAACTCCTTACCGACACCCAAATTACAAAAAGCATTTTTGACCAACGACAATGTCAAAAGAGAAAGAACACAAAATCTACAACCTAAGCAGAAAATGGGAATATTTATCCAACAAGACGATCAACAATCACCATTGATGAAAATAGATCTCGGATGCACCACATCACAGACAATGCGACATGTTTACTTTGGAATTCGTAACTCGTATCGTCTCATTTCATCAAGTGTCGCAAGTACTAAAATAAAGGATCGAGAGATGACATTACAAGCAAGAAATCAGACATAAGCCTTGTCTTCAATAAGCTTCAAGGACAAAGCTTCCCTTAAGGGAAAGGCAATGTAATGAACAAAATAAATAATAAATAAGCATTAATAAATATTAATAACATTGATAAATTAATTAAAGAATTAATTGAAGAGGTAAATGAAGAGGCACCTTATGAAAGGTGGCGTCTCATCACCAAGGCAACCCTTGCATGGGTATTTATACAAACATCATTCTCTCATGTAAATCATCTCTTATCTTATCAATCATATATTTTATTATTATTCATGGATTATTGTAATTTGGATTATCATCGCTGGTTATTTCTATAAGAAACTAGGTTTCTTCGTTTCACAAAATACCTAGTAAACTAATAATATTAATTCACCTTTACCTATACATCTCTCTTGTTTGACATTTGCGAGTCATTTAGTATTTGACTTTAAGATGAGAGTGAGCTACGATTTGCCGTGGTTACTCATGAGAGTTACTCTAACTCAAATAGTCACACTCCCATGGATGGTCGTAACGCCTTCATACAACAAGATGGATGTAAAGGACTTGCCAATTGTACTAACACCCTTATGCTCTTTTGATATTGATTTATTTTAGCTACTTTTGGTTTTCACTCTCCACTAATGATTTTCAACATTACCTTTTTTTACTCTAGATATTGATGCCTCATCACCCTTTACCATTTTTGAGTAATTTTAATTTACTATTTATTTAGCATTGAATCAATTTCATTTTCTTACGAGTTATAAATTTGAAAACTTGGTGTGCATGTATCAAAGTTTCAATGTAAAATATGACAATAACAAAATGATTGATAAATCGTGTGTATCATTTACAAATTTAAAATTAGTATTTACATTGCATAATGATCAGTTTGTTAAAATTTGGGCTTTTTTCACAAAAATTTAAAACTTGGCTTTAATGCAAATTACAAAAATAACACTGAAATAAAACACAATAGGACAGCAGTAGTAAACTGTAAAAATCTAATTAGCAAAACAAAAAACAAATTCAAAACTGATAACCTACTTGAGTGTGAGAACCTTCCTTATATTCAAAGTTAACTTTCAAATCAGATCTTGCCTCTCAAAGGCAAGTCAATAACAGGAACAAAACTGACCCTTAGCTGAAGGTATAAACATACCTGAGAGAGAGAGAATCAAAGTGCTGAAGGATAGGGTTAGAAAGGTACAGCAATTGTACTTAGAGTACGGCCCATCCTAGAACAGCCCCAAAACATCAATTGAGGCAGCCAAAAATTCTACAAGCCCAGACAACCTCTTTCACAGTCAACGCTACATCAAAAGTCATGATGCTGCCACAAAACAAACCTCAAGCAATCCTTAAACAACAAATGGCAGCCACATAACAGTCTCAAAAGTGGACGACAGCCTCGGCAAATTAACACAGCCTCAAATCAGACCTTAAACCTCAAACAACAGCCACAGGACAGACCTAAAGATTGAGTGACAGCCACAACAAGTTAAAGTTGCGCAAAGGGACCAAAATGCAGCCTTAAAACATACCCTAACCATCAGCGACACCCTTAGAATAGTCCACATAGCAGACGATAGTCACAAGGAGGCAAGCGACACCCTCATACAAACCACAACAGTCATTTGCACCCTCAAAACAGTCCACACAGGCAACAGCACCCTCAAACCATTCCACACAACAGACGACAGCCACAAGATGGCAAACGACACCCTCAGGGCAGTCCACACAAGTAGCAGCACCCTCAAACCAGTCCAAAATAGTCCACGACTCACACGTGTGTGAGAGATGAAGAGTAATCAGCCTTCAACATGAACAACCTTGAGTAGTAAGGCAAAGCATAGAAACCCTAGACGTCACCCAAACAAAGACTGTTGAAAACCCTAGATCAGTCACATAATAATCAGAGTTGAGTTAACTCTTATATTAAAGCCTCTCAATGACCCCTAAAAGGTTCCACCTTCTATTTGGTCATTGAGGTCATGGTTACCCAATAAGGTCAAGACGTCAAGCTTTAGGAGAATTGCCAATTATAAAATTATAATTTAACATTAATACATCTTAGGAGAGGGTACCAAGGACATGTCAGAGGGTACCAAGGACATGTCAAAGGGTTAGGTGACCACAGTCAAAAAGGGGGGGCGCTTTCACATAACCAAGGAGAGGTCAACTCAAGACTAAGCCAACAAAAGATTAACCATAAATCAACATGAAGGAAACAAGGTGGGGAAAACAACCCTTCTAACCACAAATCAACAAAAGGGGTTGACCACAAGGATAACAAAGGAGGGAGCAACCAAGGTTCAACACAAGGCTAAACAAAAGAAGCAACAACCCTTAAACCCTCTGTTCTCAAGGTATGTGGTCCACATATGTCCCATGCAATAACTGGAAGTTCATCGTCACCATATAAGGAAGGTTCAAACTGGATGATGTGATCCTCTGGTCCTCCTGACTGCTCCTAAGGTCAAATGCTAGTGACTTCATGAAGACGTGGTCAGTCCCTTGATGAAACAACCTAGCTCAACCATCTCAAAGACCTAGGAGAGGAGGACATCACACATCATCATCTTGGTTAACTGACCAAAATCCACCTAGTTAGTTGACCAGGTTCTATAAGGATCAGCTAGGGACCCTAGATAACTGCTAGGGGCTTATTTGACTTGATCCTAGACCGAGTACCCTAGACAGCAGTTAGGGGTGTGCACTGCTTGGTCCCAGACCAAGAATCTATCTGGTGTAACCGACCAGGAGGTCCTAGTGATCAACTAGAGACTTTTTCCATGGCTCATATTGCTTGGTCCCAGTCCAAGATCCCTAGATAATTGTTAGGGGCCCTAAATACCTGCTAAGGACTTGCACTACCTAGTTAACTTGCTAGGGTGCCATCCACCCAGAGAATAGCTCTCGCAGTTGCATTATCTTTAACAAAGTTTACATGGGATGTGTGACGCCACAGATTGTCTATAGTGTGCCCTTCAGGATGTACCAAGGAGAGGGGGTTTTGGTCGTTGTAAAAGGCCACGTCTAGGCTTATTTATGTAAAAAGTGTTGGTTTAGTGGGGATTGGGACCCTTGGTCTGGTCATGGTAGGTCCTCTCGGTTCCCATTTCAAGGAGTATTAGCCTTGTTGCCCCTTGATGGGAGGAAGTCCCCCATCATATTAGGCATGCGTGCCCTGGGTTGGTGCTCCTATGCTTCTTGGGATGGATCCATTAGGAAACATGGCCCAAGGGCTCCTAGCCATACTTATGTTTTTTGCGATGTAGAGGTGATTGAGCTAGTAAGGGTTGTCATACCCACTTTAGCTCACCTCATATATGCCCACTTAGACTTCTCTTTTGATGTATTACCCCTCCTCTTGGTCTCCATGAGCAAGAATAATGATGATGCCATCCTTTGAACTAAGTCTTACCTTGCCAAAAAGGAGAAAATTGAGGAACAAGAACATCATTGGGGTTACTTGGGGCATGATGTCCTCCTTTCAGCTCAGCATTCCACTGGTTGAAGCCATTTGCATCACTTTATCATTATTTTTAGTCTTTTATGGTTTAGTGTAATGAACAAAATATATATAATAAATAAACGTTAGTAAATACTAATAAATTAATAATTAAATAAATAACTGAAGAGACACCATATGAAAGGTGGCGTCTCATCTCCAAGGTAACCCTTGCATGGGTATTTATACAAACATCAATTCTTATTGAACATGATCTTTTATCATCTGTTAGTTTTTGTACTAGGCAGATGTTCCCTAGGTGACTTTATTTTGCCTAAGTCACTTTAAGAGGGAAAAAGGTGACCCTCACATTAAATGTCACTTAATGAGACTTTATAAACATAAGGTCACTTTTTGATAAATTTAAGTGGGTGAGTAATTTTATTTATGAGATTTAAATAAAAGGGATTTTTACTCTCACTGATTCTCATCCATTGGATTGGATCTTTTTCCACCGTTGGATTAGAAACCCACTTAGGGTTAAACAAAAGGCTGAGGGAGGCAAAAAGACATTCACTTTTCATTTTTCCATGAGAAGAGAAGATTGCTGAGAGAGGAGGTCGAGACTGAGAGCAAGGGCACGATTTTCAGACAGCGCTGACAGTGATTCTTAGTGGCACGAATATCGAGGAGCTCCATTAATGCTGGCACAAAAATCGAGAGGAGAGTATGGCCTTCATTAAATACTGTACGGGCTGCATTAATGTGCACAGATTTCGAGGGAGTACGGACTGTGAGTTTGCTATACGGTTGCATTTATTACAGCACAGTTTTCGAGGGATCAAACAGCATTTATTTGACACAGATTTCGATGCAGTACGGCTTGCATTAAATTGCTGGCATGCAAATCGAGACAGGGTACAGTGCATTAAATTGCTGGTACGAAATTCGAGACAGTGTACTGTCTACATTAAATAGGCACAGAAATCGAGGGTGTACGGCTGCTGTTTTTGCTGGGCACAAGTTTCCAGATTTTGAGATAAAATCTGTGGTGGAGATAAGTTGTATTTCTACTGTATTTCTGTCCTGTATTTTGCTGAAGGAAATAATAAATCTCTCTCTCTCTCTGACTAGTTTTCCCCTTGTGGGTTTTTCCAGGGCTTATTTGGCCAAAAATCTCTGAGTTAAAAATTTATGGTGTGACTGTCCATATGTATTTGTTTTCAGCCTGTTAGTATTTTCACTGTGAGTTTAAAATTGTTCAGCAAATTTTTAAGTAGTTTTCAGCCTATGCAAAACCGGCTGAAGTGAAAACCACAAAATGTTCATTTAAACCAGCAAGCAGTAAAACTCAGTTTTTCTACATGGTATCAGAGCAAAGGGGGCAGAAAACAGTGATTTTTGCAGACACACAGTAATTTCCAGAACTCAGAAATTTTATTATTTTACTTCTGTCAGTGAACAGCACTTTGTTGAGTTGTTGTTGAGATGGCTACAGGACTTAGATTGGAGGATAGGCTGGATGGGACAGGGAATTTTGTGCCGTGGAAGGCCAGAATTTTGCTATTACTAGAAGAGAATGAGTTGTGGCCCGATGTAGTGAGGAACACTACAGCAAATCCGATTACCATTCCTGCTGCTACAGATGCAGCAGCCCTGTCAGCCTTCAATAAGAAGGACTGCAAAGCTAGAAGGATTATTCTTGATGCGGTTAAAGATCACATTATCCCACACATTTCAGGCAAGGCTAGAGCACACTTGATGTGGACAGCCTTGATCAGTCTGTATGAGAGTTCTAATGAGAACAGGAAAATGGTTCTCAGAGAAAAACTCAAGAGTATCAGGATGAATGGAGGTGAGGGAGTCACAACTTACCTTACTAGGATTTCTGCAGTTAAGGATGAACTTGTAGCAGTTGGGGAGGTGGTAGCCCCTTCAGAGCTTGTACGTACAGCAGTGAATGGGACTTCAAAGTCCTGGGGTGCTTTTGTGCAGGCTATAGTGGGCGGAGAGAACCTCCCTACCTGGGAGAGGCTTTGGGATGACTTTGTGCAGGAGGAGACCAGGAGAGGTCTTGTACAGGGTAGTACTTCTCAGAGAGGGGCTGATGATGAGGATGTGGCTTTGGCAGCCAAGGGTAAGAAGAAGAAGGGTCCCAAGAAGGGTGGGGCCAAGCAGCAGCAGCAGCAGCAGCAGAGTGGGCAGAAGAAGGACTTGAGTAAAATCAAGATCTATGCTTGTCAGGCGTTTGGACACTATGCCTCACAGTGTCCAAGCAAGAAGAAGAAGAAGGGACAGGGACAGCAGACTGCAGCCTCAGCAAAGGTTGATGAGTTTAGTGTTGCATTTCAGAGGGAGTTTTCCCTGTATGCTGGACAGATAGAGAGAGAGAGAGAGTCTCTCTGGCCACCAGCACAGATATGGATCTGGACAGTGAGCATTCTTTGTTGGCAAGACATGGGGGGGGTCCATCCACCTCTTCTACTTGGTATATTGACAGTGGAGCCTCGAGCCACATGACAGGAGCTCGAGAGGTGTTCTCAGAGTTATCAGAGACAGGTAGAGATGTGGAGGTTGTCCTTGGAGACAACACCGTTGTCAGAGCTGTTGGTCGAGGTACCATCACATTTCAGAGGGAGTCGATGAGTCCCATGACTCTGAGGGATGTGTTGTATGTCCCTGGGCTGAAGAAGAACCTTGTATCAGTTTCCACCATTGAGGACAGGGGTCTTGGGGTGTGCTTTTCCGATGGGAGAGTGCAGGTGTATCCCAAGGCTACAGGTATGTCCAGTGCCATGGACATTGGAGTCAGGAGTGGAAAGTTGTACAAGCTCTTGTATCAACCACAGTGTGCTTTAGCACATAGCAGCAGCAGTGAGCTATGTGAGCTCTGGCATCGGAGGATGGCCCACTTACATCACCCAGCTCTTAGATTGCTGAGGAGCATGGTTACAGGTTTACCAGAGTTCAGCACTGAGCAGAGCGATGTGTGCAGGGGGTGTGCTTTGGGAAAGTACACCAAGACTGTTTTTCCGAGCAGTGACACGAGAGCTGCCAGGGTGCTTGATCTTATTCATACTGATATATGCGGTCCCATGACCTCACGGTCTTTGACAGGCTTTGAGTATTACATCAGCTTCATAGATGACTACTCCAGGAAGACCTGGATCTACTTCTTGAGGAGCAAGAAGTCCAAGCTTGTGTTGAGAGTCTTCCAAGGGTTCAAAGCCCTTGTGGAGAAGCAGACAGGTAGAAAGATCCGGATGTTGAGATCGGACAATGGGGGTGAGTATACCTCCAAGGAGTTCGATGCTTTTTGCAGGCAGGAGGGGATTCAGAGACAGCTGACAGTTCCTTACACTCCTGAGCAGAATGGAGTAGCTAAGAGAAAGAACAGGTCTATTGTGGGGGCAGCCAGAGCGATGCTCCATGATCAGGGGCTACCTTTCTTTCTTTGGGCTGAGGCATGTAGCACTGCAGTTTATCTGCAGAACAGGAGTCCTCACAGGGCAGTGGGGAGCAAGACTCCTGAGGAGATGTATTCGGGCAATAAGCCTGAGGTGAGCCACTTTCGTATATTTGGCTTGATGACTTACTCTCACGTCCCTTCTGAGAAGAGGACGAAGTTTGATCCCACTGCAGAGAGAGGCATTTTTGTGGGATATGATGAGACTTCGAAGGCCTATCGGCTTTACTTACCTAGCTCGCGGAAAGTTGTTGTCCGCCGAGAAGTAAAGTTTGATGAGGAGAGAGCCTTCAGGAAGTCCAGAGAGTTAGAGCAGGGGGAGACACCAGCTCCCACACCTCAGTTGGTGCAGGCTTCTTCGATACAGCTTACAGGTCCACAGGTTTCTGGAGGGACTGGATCACAGGGTACAGGTACAGCGTCTACAGGATCAGTGATTCAGGTGGCTAGTACTTCAGGCACAGGTTCAGGGACAGGCTCAGGTTTGAGTCCTCAGATTACAGGTTCAGCAGGCACAGGTTCATCTGTTACTGGTCCTCGGGGTGTTGGACCTTCAGGTACTGGGACTTCATCAGATGAGGAGGAGCAGCCTTCAAGGAAGAGGAAGCCTAAGTGGCTTCGGGATACCTTGAAGGAAGCAGAGGCATTTGGTAGGCCCCAAGAGAGGATCAAGACAGTAGTGGAGCCCGACAGGCTTGGTGTGGTGCCGGACAGGGATGATATGGCTCTTGTTGCATGCCTTCGTGACTCTGAGCCATCTACATTTGAGGAGGCTTCCCAGCATCTGGTTTGGAGAGATGCCATGATGGAAGAGTACCATTCCATCATGAAGAATGATGCTTGGGAGATAGTGCCGAGACCTGAGGGGAAGTCAGTTGTGACTTCTAGATGGCTTTACAAGGTAAAGCATGCTGCGGATGGCAGCGTGGAGAAGTACAAGGCTCGATTTGTGGCGCGGGGGTTCTCACAGGTTGAGGGAGTTGACTATGATGAGACTTTTGCTCCAGTTGCACGATATTCTTCTATCAAGGCAGTGATTTCTATAGCAGCAGAGATGGGTTGGAAGATCCACCAGATGGATGTGAAGACCGCATTTCTCAATGGTCTTCTGCAGGAGGAAGTATATCTAGAGCAGCCACAGGGATTCGAGATCCATGGAAGAGATTCTCATGTGTGCAGGTTGAAGAAAGCCTTGTACGGGCTAAAGCAAGCTCCTAGAGCTTGGTACTCCAGGATTGATGCTTATCTGACATCAATGGGATTTCAGAAGAGTGAGGCTGATCCCAACCTTTACTTCATTGTGGTTGGGGGAGATCCGCTCATTCTTCTGTTATATGTTGATGATCTTTTTATCACAGGTGCTAAGCGTCTCATTGCACATTGCAAGAGAGACCTAGCATCGGAGTACGAGATGACCGATATTGGGTTGATGCATTATTATTTGGGGATGGAGGTTTGGCAGGAGCCTGGGCATATTTTCCTGGGACAGGGAAAGTATGCAGCTGATATTCTGAGGAGATTTCGGATGGAGGACTGCAGGCCTATGAGTACACCTATGGTCACCAACTGGAAGCAACTTCATGCTTCCGAGGGTAAGTTGGTGGATGCCACTATATATCGTTAGCTTATTGGATCGTTGATGTATCTGGTCAACACCAGGCCAGACTTGTGTTTTGCGGTGAACACTCTTAGCCAGTTCATGGTTGAGCCTAGGAGTGTGCATTGGACAGCGGCAAAGCACATTTTGAGATATCTTGCAGGGACAGTGGATTATGGTCTGGACTATAGGGGTTCGGATGGAGTCGGCTTGGTTGGGTTTACAGATTCAGACTGGGCAGGTTGCGTGCGGGATCGGAAGAGCACTTCCGGTTGTTGTTTCAGTTTGGGCTCGGCAGCAGTGTCGTGGTTCAGTCGGAAACAGAGGTCCGTTGCATTGAGTTCTGCTGAGGCTGAGTATATGGCAGCCAGTCAGGCTACTTGTGAAGCACTGTGGCTTCGCAAGCTATTGGTAGATTTATTTGATCAGGAGCTTAGGCCTACGGTGATATACTGTGACAATTAGAGTTGCATTCAGCTCTCTGAGAATCCAGTGTTCCATGACAGGTCAAAGCACATAGAGATCAGATACCATTTCATCCGCGACTACGTTCAGAGAGGGGCAGTTGAGCTTCGGCATATTTCCACTGATGAGCAGGTAGCTGACATCTTGACGAAGTCTTTGGGGAGGGGAAAGTTTGTCTTCTTCAGAGATAAGTTGGGAGTGGTGCGGAACACCTTCCTCGGTAAGAGGGAGTGTTAGTTTTTGTACCTAGGCAGATGTTCCCTAGGTGACTTTATTTTGCCTAAGTCACTTTAAGAGGGAAAAAGGTGACCCTCACATTAAATGTCACTTAATGAGACTTTATAAACATAAGGTCACTTTTTGATAAATTTAAGTGGGTGAGTAATTTTATTTATGAGATTTAAATAAAAGGGATTTTTACTCTCACTGATTCTCATCCATTGGATTGGATCTTTTTCCACCGTTGGATTAGAAACCCACTTAGGGTTAAACAAAAGGCTGAGGGAGGCAAAAAGACATTCACTTTTCATTTTTCCATGAGAAGAGAAGATTGCTGAGAGAGGAGGTCGAGACTGAGAGAAGGGCACGATTTTCAGACAGCGCTGAGAGTGATTCTTAGTGGCACGAATATCGAGGAGCTCCATTAATGCTGGCACAGAAATCGAGAGGAGAGTACGGCCTTCATTAAATACTGTACAGGCTGCATTAATGTGCACAGATTTCGAGGGAGTACGGCCTGTGAGTTTGCTGTACGGTTGCATTTATTACAGCACAGTTTTCGAGGGATCGAACAGCATTTATTTGGCACAGATTTCGATGCAGTACGGCCTGCATTAAATTGCTGGCACGCAAATCGAGATAGGGTACAGTGCATTAAATTGCTGGTACAAAATTCGAGACAGTGTACTGTCTGCATTAAATAGGCACAGAAATCGAGGGTGTACGGCTGCTGTTTTTGCTGGGCACAAGTTTCCAGATTTTGAGATAAAATCTGTGGTGGAGATAAGTTGTATTTCTACTGTATTTCTGTCCTGTATTTCGCTGAAGGAAATAATAAATCTCTCTCTCTCTCTGACTGGTTTTCCCCTTGTGGGTTTTTCCAGGGCTTATTTGGCCAAAAATCTCTGAGTTAAAAATTTATGGTGTGACTGTCCATATGTATTTGTTTTCAGCCTGTTAGTATTTTTACTGTGTTTAAAATTGTTCAGCAAATTTTTAAGTAGCTTTCAGCGTATGCAAAACCGGCTGAAGTGAAAACCACAAAATGTTCATTTAAACCAGCAAGCAGTAAAACTTAGTTTTTCTACATCATCAATTCTTACTGTATATAATCTTTTATCATCAATTATGTATTATTTTGTCCTTTTCCATTCAAATGCTTTCTTTTCTTCTTTTTCTTTTAAACTTTTTCTTTTTACTTTTTTTTCTTTCCCCATTTCTTATTTGTACAAAATAATTAAATCATTCGAATGGATGGCCAAAAACCAAACTAGACAAAGTCTAAATAATGGCCAAAGGCTTGGAACCAAGCCCAAGAAGGGGCTCTAATACCAAATGAAACGATAAAAATCGTTTCTACCAAACAACCAGTGTAAATAACACATATACTCCCTGAATGGACAAAATAATAGGTAATTGATGATAAAAGATGATGTACAGTAAGAATTGATGTTGGTATAAATACCCATGCAAGGGTTGCCTTGGAGATGAGACGCCACCTTTCATAAGGTGTCTCTTCAGTTATTTATTTAATTATTAATTTATTAGTATTTACTAACGTTTATTTATTATATATATTTTGTCATTACATTGCCTTCCTCTTGATGTTGATTTTTGTACCTAGGAAAGTGTTCCCCTAGGTTACTTTAGCCTTAGTCGCTTAAAAGGGGACAATAAAGTGACCCTTGCATTAAATGACTTGAGATGAACATTTAATTAGACTTTAGAGAATAAAGTCACTTTTTGGAAAATTTAAGTGAGGTGACTGAATATAATTTTAAATGAGATTTAATGAGCAATTAATCTCATCCACTCATCTCATCTAATCTCCACCGTTGGATTAGATGAACCCTAGGGTTCTCACCAAAAAGAGCAAGGAAAGGCCATTTAACTCACTTTTGCAAATTGAAGTGAAGGAGAGAGCTATGAAAGAGAAAGTTTCCATTTTTGGGAAAGAAGGAAAAATTACAGCACGCAAATCGAGGTAGATTGCAGCAGAAACAGGACACGGCTTTCAATAAGCTCTACTAGCACAAATTTCAAGGCAGCAGCATTAAATAGCTGCATGTTTGTACACGCCATACGGTATGGTTCCGTACAGCACAGAAATCGAGGAAGAAGGTACAACATGAATTTCGAGGTGTGTGTTTTCAACACATATTTCGAGGAGGTTTTATGGGAACAAATCCCAAGGCATTTATTGCAGGTTGTACAAGTTGTACAGTCCGTACAGCAGCAAGTTTTTCGAGGCTGCTACAGGAAAAAAACCAAAGTTGCACTTTTTTACTGTTTTGCACAGAAAATTTTCACCAGTTGAGATAAGTTGATCTGAAATTTTTTATGAGTTATTGCTGTAAAATTTTTCCTGAAAAATAAAATACTTTCTCTCCTAACAGGTTTTTCCCTTGTGGGCTTTTCCTGGGCAAGTTGCCAAAAATTACTGTATCTGAAAATTTCATGGTGTGCATTTATTTTATTTTTTGTCATTGAAGTTGAGTTACAGCAGTGTTTATATCAGTCTGAAATTTTATGTTATTTCCAGCCTTAAGCATTTATGGGTTGGGCATTAAACTGAGATAATTTTTTACATTAAACCGGTGGCTGAAACTGAGAAAAACTTACATGGTATCAAAGCTGAGTGGGGCAGAAAATTAAATTTTGCAGACAGAAAATTTCCAGAACTCCGAAAATTTCTTTTGACAGTAGCAGCATTTTGTTGAAACTTGTTCTTTGCAAAATGACTTCAACAGGACTGAGAATGGAGGATAGGCTTGATGGGGCTGGGAATTTTGTCCCATGGAAGGAAGAATATTGCTTGTATTGGACGAAAAATGAGTTATGGGATGAGGCAGTCAATCATACTACTGCTCACCCCAATGTCATTCCCAATGCTACCACAAATCCAGTTGCGCTGGTTGGCTTCAATAAGGACATTAAGGCCAGAAGGATAATTCTTAATGCAGTTAAAGACCATGTTATTCCTCACATCTTAAGTAAAGACCGAGCACATACAATGCGGGATGCTTTCTCTGGATTGTTTCAGAGCTCAAACGAGAATAGGAAGATGGTTTTGAGGGAGAAGTTGAAGAGTGTCAGGATGGTCAAAGGGGAGTCTATGTTGTCTTACCTTACTAGGATCTCTCAGGTGAGAGATGAGCTTGCAGCAGTTGGGGAGGTTGTCCCTAGTGTAGAGCTAGTGCAGACAACTATGAATGGGGTGTCAAAGCCTTGGGTTGTGTTTGTGGAGGCTTTGGTGGTTAGGGAGAACTTACCTACATGGGACAGGATGTGTGATGATTTTGTTCAGGAGGAGACTCAGAGGGGTCTTATGCAGGGCAGTGCTTCTACTAGTAGGGAGGATGAGGAGAATGTAGCTTTGACAACAAAGGGGAAGAACAAGAACAAGAAGGGTCCCAAGAAGGGTGGGGCCAAGCATCTATCATCACCAGTGCGGATGTTGATAGTTAGAGGGAATCTTCCTTGTTGACAGACCATTCTTACAGTGCATCCACTTCCAGCACTTGGTATATAGATAGTGGAGAATCGAGCCACATGACAGGTGTTCGAGAGATGTTCTCTGAGCTTTCACAGACAGAGACCGATGTGGAGGTGGTGTTGGGAGATGATTCTGCAGTCAGAGCAGTTGGGCATGGGACCATTACCTTTCAGAGGGAGTCCATGAGTCCCATGGTTTTGAGAGATGTACTGTATGTACCTGGGATGAAGAAGAACTTGATTTCAGTTTCCATGATCAAGGATCGAGGTCTTGGGGTGTCCTTCCTAGATGGACATGTGCATGTGTTTCCCAAGACTGCAGGACCATCTGCTTCATATGCCATTGGAGTTAAATGAGGGAAACTATACAAGCTCTTATTTCAGCCTCAGCATGCCTTGGCACATAGCAACGACGGCAGGCTTTGTGAGTTGTGGCATCGGAGGATGGCTCACTTGCATCATCCCCCTTTGAGATTGTTGGGACATATGGTTACAGGTTTGACAAAGTTTAGCACAGAGCAGAGTGATGTTTGCAGGGGGTGTGCTTTGGGAAAGTACACCAAGACTGCTTTTCCAAGTAGTAATAGCAGGTCAACAGGGATTCTTGACTTGATATATTGAGATTTGTGTGGACCTATGTCATCAGTTTTTTTGAGAGGATGTGAGTCCTATGTGACATTCATCGATGATCATTTCAGGAAGACTTGGATCTACTTCCTAAAGAGCAAGAAATATGAGGAGGTCTTGCAGAGGTTCCAAGAGTTCAAAGCTCTTGTGGAGAACCAGACAAGGAGGAAGATATGGGCTCTCAGATCGGATAACGGGGGTGAGTATACCTCCAAGGAGTTTGATGGACATTGCAGACAGGAGGGCATCAGGAGGCAGTTGACGGTTCCATACACTCCAGAGTAGAATTTAGTGGCAGAAAGGAAGAACAAGTCCTATTATTGGAGCAGCTAGAGCTATGTTACATGACCAGTCACTTCCTTTCTTCCTTTGGGCAGAAGCATGCAGTACAGTTGTTTATCTTCAGAACAAGAGTCCCCATCGTGTCGTGGGGAACATGACACCTGAGGAGTGTTTCGCGGGCAAGAAGCCTGAGGTCATCCATTTTCGCATATTTGTTAGTTTGACTTACTCATGTCCCTTTTGAGAAGAAGACAAAGTTGGAGCCCACTGCAAAGAAGGGCATCTTTGTGGGCTATGATGAGACTTCGAAGGCCTTCCATATTTACCTTCCTTCTCAACGGAAAGTTGTTGTGAGGAGGGAAGTGAAGTTTGAGGAGGAGTGGGCCTTCACGAAGACTAGAGTTGGAGCAGGGAGAGCAATAGGTTCCTACACCTCAGGCAGTTACACAGGTACCATCAGTACAGCAAACAGATTCACAAGTTTCCGGGGATACTAGACCACAAAATGTAGGCACAGGTTCACCAATTTCAATGGTTCGGCCAACAAGATCTTCGGGGACAGATTTTGGGTCTCAGATTACAGGTTCACCGTACATAGTATCATGATCACAGAGTGCACCAGTTGTTGGTACACCAGCTTCTGGTTCACAGGTTACAGGGGTTTCTACCTCTGGTAGTTCATCAGATGAGGACAGACCAGTGTGGGAGCAGCCTTCAAGGAAGAAGACGCCCAAGTGGCTTCAGGGCACTTTGAAGAAAGCACGGGAGTTTGGGACACCCAGGGAGTAACTAAGGGCCGTCAAGATGCCAGATAGATTGGGCATGGCATTGGTGGCTAGTCTACGTGATTCAGAGCCTTCTACTTTTAAGGAGGCCTCCCAACATCTTGTTTGGCGAGATGCCATGATGGATGAGTACCATGATGGGAGATAGTTTCGAGACCTGAGGGGAAGTTAACGGTGACTTCTCGGTGACATTACAAATTAAAGCATGTTGCTGATGGGAGTGTGGAGAAGTACAAGGCCAGGTTTGTAGCGCGGGGGTTTTCACAGGTTGAGGGAGTGGATTATGATGAGACCTTTGCGCCGGTTGCTCGTTATACTTCGATCAGGGCATTGATTTCCATTGCTACGAAAATGGGTTGGAAGATCCATCAGATGGATGTGAAGACCACATTTCTCAATGGAATCATACAGGAGGAGGTGTATGTTGAGCAGCCTCAGTGCTTTGAGATTCAAGAGAGAGAGACTCATGTTTGCATGCTGAAGAAAGCCGTGTATGGGCTGAAGCAAGCTCCTAGAGCTTGGTACTCCAGGATTGATTCTTACTTGCAGTGGATGGGGTTTCAAAAGAGTGAGGCAGATCTGAACCTCTACTTCATCATGGTTGGAGATGATCCGCTCATTCTTATGTTGTATGTAGATGATTTATTTATCACAGGAGGAGAGAGACCCATTGCAGCTTGCAAAAAAGATCTTGCTTCAAAGTACGAGATTACCGACATTGGGTTGATGCACTATTTTCTGGGAATGGAGGTTTGGCAGGAGCCTAGACATATTTTCCTGGGACGAGGAAAGTATGCAGTTGATATTCTGAGGAGATTTAGAATGGAGGATTGCAGGCCAATGTCGACACCGATGGTCACCAACTGGAAAAAGCTTCATGCTTTTGAGGGAGAGTTGGTGGATCCTACATTATATCATCAGCTCATTGGTTCATTGATGTATCTAGTCAACTCTCGGCCAAATTTATGTTTTGCAGTGAGCACTCTCAGTGAGTTCATGGTTGAGCCTAGGAGAGTGCATAGTGGAGTATGGCCTGGACTACAGGAGGTCGGATGGAATCAGGTTGATTGGCTTCACAGATTCAAATTGGGCAGGCAATGTGGCAAACCAGAAGAGCACTTCTGGATGTTGTTTCAGTTTGGGCTCGACAGCAGTGTCGTGGTTCAGTCAAAAGCAAAAGTCTGTTGCTTTGAGTTCTGCAGAGGCTGAGTATATGGCAGCCAGTCAGGCCGGTTGTGAGGCGTTGTGGCTTCGCAAGTTGCTGGTGAATTTAGTTTGTTGATTGTGTGGTGTTTCGTTTCTGAGATCATAACTCCTCTATTTATGTCTATTTTGGCATTGTCGTTGGTCAAAATGATTTTTATATTTTGGGTGTCGATAAGGAGTTCTTGTTTGTCGTTTTGACTAGATTGGCTTCTTTTTTTAGTATGACAATGATCGTCTTTGTATTTGCTTCTTTTTCCTCCACTTGGGTTTTTGAGTCCGAGCGTTTTAATGACCTCTGAATCTGCTCCAACTTGTTTTCCAATGAATATTTATTATTCTTAAAGTTCATGATCAGTGCTTCTTACGAATTCTCCTTATCTTTTAACTTCTTAATTTGTCCCTCTAATTCTTGACTAAGATTTCTCAGACAAAGATTTTCTTCTTGTTTTTTCAAAAAAAATCCTTCAACGTCCTCATTAATTCGTTCTGACTTCCTAATACCTTTTCATTTTTTTATTTTTGTAACTAGAGTTTATTGTGGTTTCTCAGTCAAAATAGTTCTTCAGTGTTGCTTGATAACGTGTTATTGTTATTGTGGTTTCCAATTTGTGCGTCGTGTTTGTATCGACATCTTTCTGTTGGAGTTCTTTTATCTGTTGTTGATGTCTACATATCTCTGATTCTCGATCTTCTAGTTGTTTATGAACTTTTGCAATTTCCTCATCTTTGTCATTAAGACTTTTCTTTAAGTGCATTATTTCTGCCTTGTTATCGTCAAATTATCTTTTATCTCTTGATTTTGTAATCTTTGATTGAAATCGAATTCGTCCCTTAGTTACTTAATTTGCGCGGACAACTTCTCTATCTGATTTTTTTGGTCAACATTTTTCTCTTTTCGTATTCTATTCAAATTTTCTGTAATCTAATTGTCCTTTCTAAGTCTTCATTAGTGTCTTGTAATTCTTTATTGTCTTTTTGGTAACGCCTTAATTTACTTTCTAATTTTCCTACTTGTAACTGTAAACTGGTTTCCATGGTATTCGACTTCTTCGACGGTAGATGATTGTCCTTTCGACCTGGACTTCTTTGACAGTAAGTGATCTTCTTTGACTCTAATTCTTTGATGATAAACGGTCTTCCTTTAGCAATGGTCTTCCTTTCACTTGACTTCTTCGATGGTGAATGGTATTCGTCTTTTTCGACAATAAATGATCATCTTTTAGCTTTGACTTTAAGGCGATAAATGGTCTACTTTTGATACTGACTTCTTTGACGATAATGGTCGTCTGTTGACTTGACTTCTTGATTTCTTCCCCTTTTATAAAGTAATTGCAAATTTACAATTATTAAATAAAAAGATAACAATAAATACTATATATTTTTTTAAAGGAATTTTTATGTTGAAATAATAATATGTAGTATTATAATAATAATACTATTATTATATATATTTTTTATTGAAAGGATTTAAAATTTTAATAATAAATAATAATAATAATAATAATATTATTATTATTATTATTATTATTATTATTTTGTGAGTAGTAGGATGTGAAGTGGGTTATGTTTAGGTTACAGTTTTGAAAAATAAAATAATAATTATTCAAATAATAATATTTCTATTTTTTTTTGGGAGAAATGGAATGAGACTAGGGTTTTAAACAAATGAAGAATAGCATGGAGGGAGGATGTTGTCAATAGGCAGCAAATGGGATGAATGCGAATGGGGCAAGGGAAAATTGCATGTGGAAGTGTGCAAAAAAGTGGATATGGTGTGGATAGCACAGGTATGGCGAATGAGGATTGGAGGGGAGGGACTTGCCAAAGTGGTGGAGGTGCGTGTTGATTTTTCTGAGCAACATCGAGAGCCATTCTCTTAGGAGAATGGGGACACCCAGTCCGAGACCACGGTGTAGACTCAACCCAGTGTTGAGTGACCATTTTGTTGAATGGTAGATATCTGGTCCTTGACAATGATATGGACCCAGCTCTACCCTGGGTAGAATCAACCCAGTGTTGAGTGACCATTCAATTGAATGGTAGATATCTTGTCCTTGACCATGATATGGACCAAGCTCCGCTCTGGGTAAACTCAACCTAGTGTTGAGTGACCATTTTGTTGAATGGTAGACATCTGGTCCGAGACCACGATGTGGACCAGTCTAGTATTGGTAGATTCAGCTTAGTTCGGAGTAGCCATTCTCTTGGATAATGGAGGCACCTGGTCTGTTACCAGTAAGGCACTATAAGCCCCAAACTTGGTCTAGGCATGTGTGACACTATGACCCTTGATCTATGGGCCTTGTGTGCTTCTCCAAGGCTTAGCTACCCTTGGTTAAGTTACCCTAGTACATGATCTTCGTGTCACACTAGTATGGCGAATTACCCTAGTGTCATGATCTTCCTATCACACATGATCTTCGTGTCACACTAGTACATGATCTTCTCCAAAGCATTAGTAACTCTCTTAGTTTATGATGATGTACTTTGAATGGAATCAAAAGACCACAGGTGATGACCAAAGGGGCACTTGGAAAAAGGCTAAAGTCAAAAGTCAAAAAGTGCAAGTGAAAATTAGAAAAGAATAAAATAATATTATTTTGTTCTTTCTAATTTTGGTCCACTTACAGGTGACTCCAGGTTATAAAAGAAAATCAAGTCATTTCATTATCACATTGTAATATCCCAAATACTGATATTCTCTAATGTTCTATGATAGTGCTTACTTGCACACTCAATCTCATACAAATTTGCAAAATAACTGTGCATGCAAACTCGCCATGCAAAAAATGCCCTAATATATAGTTGAATTAGGGTTAGGTTTTGCAGAGAGAAATTAACACTTACCACTGATATTCTGGCTGATAATGACTCAAGAGATAGCTGCATGCATAAGGATCCGGATGGGTGGTCTAATAATGCTCTTTTCCTCTGGAGTTACCGCCCCACAGTACCGTAAAAACCCTCCAGACTGAAGGTGACGTTTTTGTAGGAGGAGAGGTCCGTTCGGGTTGAAACTTTCTGAGCTTGTCCGTATACTGATGTCGGAGAGATGGCCTGGCACATGCAGAGGTTTGGCTGCTTCTAAGTGCCCTAGCAAATTGATTGGCAGTTCTGATGCTCACGCCCCCAACTGATCTGCTTGGTTGATAATCACTACATACCATAGGATAGGCCTGCTGAGAAAGAGGAAGCTGACATGCGAAAGAAAGACTGGGTTTTGTGGTCCCAACGAATCCTTCTGTGTTTTCCCTGCTATTTCCGGCTACAAAACGTGGATCTGCTAATAAGCCTTCGGAATGTGTTGGATCTCCGAATATTGTAGTATATGATGAATGCAATGGATAACCCTGGATGATCTATCCCAATAAGAGACTAGGGCAGATATCTCACTACCGAACCCTCGCTAGCTGAAGACACCGTCTCCAACCCCAACTACCGCGGCTGCACGCTATGTTGNATGTCACTTTTAGGGTTTACGCTTCACTTTTGCATGCATGCAATTCTAATTTCATGTTGACTTTAACACTAAAGAAATAAGGCTTACATGCTCCGCATGCTTTATGATATGAACTCTGATGGCCTACTTACTACACTAATGACTTAATAATACTAAATTGATGTACCTTTCTGCTCCTAGTTTATTAGTCCTCAGTTATTCCCTTTTTATCAAAACGGAACATTACACACATACACACGTGCTCTCACAGGTACTGCTGCAAATCAGAGGATCTCACGTGTGAAGAAGAAAGTCTATGATTGTGCCCTAGCATGGATGAGTCTAGCTAGGGCATCATCATCCATTTGAAGACCAATCCTAATCTAGGATTACACTCTTGATCAACAGCAACTTCTCTCTCTCTCTTCTTTCATGAGTTAGGGTTTCATCAAAACCCTCACGTCACCTTCAGATCTGTCCACAGACAGAGTTCTTCACGGGCAGGGTTCTTTTATCCTCCACCGGGCAGGCCACCTTCATCACAGGCAGCCTGCATTCTTCACGAGTTGCCTTACTTCACCGTCGACAGCCCTGTTCATACCCATTCAGCCTCGAAGGGCTTGAACAAGTTGTCCTCAGCCCTCGGCAGCATCTAGCTGCCTTCTGTGCAGCTTCCTGTTAAAAGCATATAGACAAGATCACTGAAAGAAACAGTATCACAAGTACAACACAGATTTATCCTGGGAAAACCCTAAAGGGAAAAACCCGGCAAAAGCTTCCTCAATATAGATGCCCCAAAAAGATAAAAGGTAAAACCAAAAGACTGATCCTCCTCCTTCTCCAGCTACAGCGCTTTCTCTCTCTCTCTCTAGTGCGCTACACAAGTGAGTGTGAGTGTGTTCAAATAAGAAGCACCTCACCTCTATTTATATTCTTTCGTTCACTTAATATTTGACTCAATTATGTAGGCTCGAGTAATCCTAACTTAGTTATGTAAGCTCGAGTAACCACAACTAGGGTACTAATGACCCAACTTACAATGGAGGGGACTTCCTCATGACTCTTATTAATTCTCCCGATGAGGAACATCGGGGTATAAAGAAATACAAGTGATTCTCCTGATAGGAGCATTGAGGACCACTAAAAATACATTTAGAATATTCTTCGAAGTTACAATAATTCAACACTCCCCCTTAACGAGAAGGGTATTCTACAACATCTACAACAACAACAACAATAGGAGGATGATAACATCTATAAATCATTGGAAGATTTTCATCATATATTCTTCATCTTCAATCTTCAGCAGCAGCAACACTTTGACCGCTCGATTGATCAGCAACATCTTCATCAGCTCTGAGACCTTTCAATCAGCAACGTCATCATCATCACTTTGACCTTTCGATCAGCAACATCATCATCAGCACTTTGACCTTTCGATCAGCAACATCATCATCATAATATTCTGAACTTTCGATCAGCATCATCATCATCATCATACTCTGAACTTTCGATCAGCATCATCATCATTATCATCATCGCACACTGATCTTTCGATCAGCAACATCATCATCATCGCACTCTGATCTTTCGATCAGTAATATCATCATCATCACATTCTAATCTTTCGATCAGTAACATCATCATCATCTAATCTTTCGATCAAGAACATCATCATTATCAGCAACAACCTACAATCAACAATACGAAGACAAAAGTCTTCGAATCACTTTTGGACTTAAAGTCCAGGGATGATGCAATCCCACCACATTCTCGACAATCGAAGTCACCGGATTCAATTACAAGATAATCACTCCCTATCACTTTAGGACTAAGTCCAAGGATGATGCAATCCTACCACGTTCTCGAGTACCAAAATCACCGGATCCATTCTGAACAAAAGTTCACGGACGAAACAATCCTACCACATTCTCGAGTACCGAAGTCACCGGATCCATTCTGAACACAAGTTCACGGATGATACAATCCTACCACATTCTCGAGGACCGAAGTCACCGGATCCATTCTGAACAAAAGTTCACGGATGATACAATCCTACCACATTCTCGAGTACCGACCTCACCGGATCCATTCTAAACAAAAGTTCACGGATGATACAATCCTACCACATTCTTGAGTACCGAAGTCACCGGATCCATTCTGAAGATGATACAATCCTACTACATTCTCGAGTACTGAAGTCACCGGATCTATTCTGGACAAATGTTTCGGGATGATACAATCCCTCTTCATTCACAAGGACTGAGGTCACCGAGTCACTTTAGGACAAGTGTCTAGGGATGATACAATCCCACTTCATTCTCGAGGACCGAGGTCACCGGGTCACTTTAGAACAAGTGTCCAGGGATGATACAATCCCACTGCAACATCACTGCTCCCCCTTTCGAGGAAGGTCTTTCTGAACAACACCAAGCTTGTCACGAAAGTATTCGAACTTTACCCGAGACAAAGGCTTCGTCAACACATTGGCAACTTGTTCATCAATACTTACATACTGGAGCTTTATGGCTCCCTTCCGCATCATATCTCAAATGTAGAAATACCGGATTTCTATCTGCTTCGATCTATCGTGGAACACTGGGTTCTCTGTCATCTTCATACAAGTTTGGTTATCACATAGAATCATGGTAGTATCCAACTCTAGGTTGAATAACCCTGACATCAGCTTCCGAAGCCATATGGCTTCACAACTAGCAGAGCAAGCCCCTATATATTCTGCTTTAGCCGTGCTAAGAGCAACACTGGACTGTTTCTTGCTAAACCATGAAATCATAGCAGATCACAGACTATAACATCCACCTTATGTGTTTTTCCTATCTGAGACACTTCCAACCCAATCTACATCCGTATAGCCATACAATCTGTACCCATGGCTTCCATCATAGTATAGACCAAAGTCTATAGTCCCTTTCAGATATCCCATAACACGTCTAGGTTGAACTAGATATTGACTCAAGGTGTTCACAGCAAAATATATGTCTGGTCTGGTATTTGTTAGATACATCAATGACCCAATAATCTGTCTGTATTGAGTAACATCCACTAACTCTGATGAGTCATCAGCTAACAACTTCAGGTTGGAATCCATGGGTGTGGCCATGGTTTTGCATTCCAACATATCGAATCTCTTCCAAGATCTCTACTGCATACTTTCCCTGGTTGAGAAAGATTCCATCTAAACTTTGCCATACTTCCAGACCTAGGAAATAATGCATTAACCCAAGGTCTTTCATCTCAAATTCTTCAGTGAGTTTCTTCTTGCTTTCCATAATCTGTTTCTCATTCCCTGTCAGAAATAAATCATCCACATATAGTAATAGTATGACAGGTTCGTCTTCTATGAACTTGAAGTAAAGGTTAGGATCAGCTTTACTCTTGGTAAAGCCCATGCCCGTCAGGAAACTATCTATCCTTCCATACCAAGCTCTGGGAGCTTGCTTCAGGCCATACAAGGCTTTCTTCAATTTGCATACGTGAGTTCTTTTGTCTTCAACTTCAAATCCTTGTGGTTGTTCTAAGTATACTTCTTCTTCAATCACACCATTCAGGAAGGTTGTCTTCACATCCATCTGGTGTAAGTCCCACTTCATCATGGATGCAAGTGCCATGATAGTTCTAATCGAAGTATATCGCGCTACTGGAGCAAATGTCTCTTCATAATCAATTCCCTCTTTCTGAGAGAAACCTCTGGCCACAAATCTTGCTTTATACTTCTCGATACTTTCATCAGCTGCATGTTTTATCTTGTAGATCCATTTGGAGGATACTACACTCCTGCCTTCTGGTTTGGGAACTATATCCCATACATCATTCTTCATTATTGACTGGTATTCTTCAGTCATTGCTTCTACCCATTCTTTCTTCTGTACCGCTTCTTCGTAGTTTGTAGGTTCTTGATCTACAAGATCACACATCAAAGCTACATAGCTGGAAAATGTCTTGGGCTTCTTACTTACCCTTGTGGAGCCTTCAGGAGCTCCATATCTTTCTGCTTCTTGTATAATCTATCTTGCCCAAGCAGGCTTTCTCTTTCGTGATATCTCCATCGTAGGGGGTTTTGGTGGTTCTGTCATATCATGCTCTTCAGGTACTTCATCTTCAGGAAGAGATGTATTGTTCACATTTCTGGGAGGTACATCTTCCTCATATACTTCTTCATGTTGACATTTTCTAGATTTCTTGAGAGTTGCTACTTCATCAAAAGGTTACATCTCTACTGATTTCCATGTGATGGAATCCAAGAATGTAAATTCTAAATGCTTTGGACACTTCACAGTATCCAACAAATATTCCCTTCTTTCCGAAAGGGTCCAACTTGGTACTTTTCTCTTTTGGTATATGAACATATACTGGACAACCAAATATCTTGAGGTGACTTACCTCAAGCTTCTTTCCCGTGAACATCTCTTCTAGAGTCTTGAATCAAAAGCACACTGTGAGATATTCTATTTTGTATGTAGACAGCGGTTCTTGCTGCTTCTGCCCATAGATGCATTGGAAGATATTGATCATATATCATTGTCTTCACTGCCTCCATGATAGTTCTGTTCTTTCTTTCCGCAACACCATTCTGTTGAGGATTGTAAGGAGTGGTTAGTTCCCTCTTGATTCCGACATCTTTACAGAAGGCTTCAAATTCTTTTAAAGTATACTCTCTGCCATTGACTGATCGGAGTGTCAAACACTTTGCTCTTTGCTTTTGTTTTTGTTTCGCTCTTCGGAAATGGATTCTTGATGTTCTTTCCTTTCGCACATCGTTTGCAAATGCCTTCATGTTTGATCTTCATGTCTGGTAATCTCATCACTACTTTGTTCACATGAGGTAGTGCTTTGTAATGGATGTGAGCAAGCCTTCTATGCCATAGTTCACTAGGATCAGTGGACTCATGAACAAGGGTTGTTTCAACATGTCCCTTGAGTTTATACAGGCCTCCTTCTTCTTCACCAATGATAACTGGTACATATAGTACTCCTTTCATCTTCAGAGGATTCCCTGAATCAAGCTTGTAGCTTGCTTCCTCAATTCCTTTGATCAAATATTGATAGTCATCTCCTAGAGATACTTTCTGAGGAGAGTCCTTTTCTTCAAGTCTTGACAAAGTCTACTTTTGTCCCGTTAAGTGTTTTGAGGCACCACTATCAATAAGCCAAGTATCTTCTCTAAGTGTTATAGATCCGAAGATGCTGAGAATAGCACATACTCTTCTGCATCTTCTTCTCTTGCTTGTTTGCTTGGAGGTCCTTCCTCTTCTTCTTCTTTGTCTTCATCTAGATGAGCATGATGTCTCTTGTTGTCGTTGATCTTCTTCTTGTATTCTTGTTTCTTCATAGGACAATTTCTGGCAATGTGTCCTATCTTATCACAATGAAAACATTGAAAGCTGGAGTAGTCCCTATCGGGGAGACTTTCCCTTATCTTCTGAATCTTCCTAGGAAGTTGATACTCCCTCTCGTTTCCCTTCCTGAATTTGGGTTGACTTCTTCTTCTCTTGGTATGAGTGGCTAGGGCTTGATCATCCTCCTTTAGTAAGGCTTCTCTATTTGCCACTCTAGTCTCCTCTTGTATGCAGTCTTCCCATACCACATCAAACTTCATGCTTTCCTTCCTGGCACACATCATTTGAATGAATGACCCCCAGGGTCTAGTGAGTCCATTGAGAGCAGTCATAACCATCTCATCTTCATCAAGTTTGTCTCCAATGGCTTCTAGTTGTTCTTTTATCTGAGAAACCCTTGTGAAGTAGGCCTAGATGGATTCTCCATGACTCATCTTGGTGCTCTTCAATTGAGCTCTTAGATTCATCTTTTTGTTGATGTTTCTACCCTCATACATTCTGGATAGGGCATCATACATTTCTTTTGGAGTCTTCTTGGATGACACTTGAGGGATCAAGTGATCCTTGATAGAGTCAGCAATAATCCTTTGTGCCCTAATCATATTCTTCTTGTGCTTCTCCTTAGCTTCAACTTCTTCAGGTTCTGCAACTTTTCCTTTGATATACTTATCAAGATCATTCTCTTGGAGAATGAAACCAATCCTAAATTTCCATGCTCAAAAATTCTCTATGCCTTCTAGCTTGTCCTCAAGCTTAGTTGCTTGGGGCCATCTTGTCAGAAAATCACAAAAAATTGAAATTCTGCGGAATGAGAAACTATACTTACCAGGAGATGCGCTTGACTGAGCCGAGTTAACTGGTGTGATTGGTTTCTGGAGATCTCAAGTCTTCACCTTCAAAATCAGACTTGCAAGATTCACCTTCTACAGCTTCCAGCTGTTTTCTGGTTGTGCAGTTTTCTGGTGCAGCTGTCAAACTAGGGTTTGACTTTCCCGGAGACTCGCTCACCCAAAAACCTCGATTCCAAGCTCAATAGATGCACTTTGTGAGGGCACAACTTTCTATGCAAGCAATTTTCTGAAAATCAAAAATTTTATCGAAACCCTAATTTCTTTTGGGGAGAGAGAGAGGGCTTTTTCACCTTGTGAAAGTTGTCCTATTCAGTCTAGCTCTGATACCATGTTAAAATTCCATATGCTAAGCTAGATTATCAGCACTTAATTTCAATTTCATAACAAAAGCATATAGACAAGATCACTGAAAGTAACAGTATCACAAGAACAACACAAATTTATCCAGGGAAAACCCTAAAGGGAAAAACCCAGCAAAAGCTTCCTCAATATAGATGCCCCAAAAAGATAAAAGGTAAAGCCAAAAGACTAATCCTCCTCCTCCAGCTACAGCTCTTTCTCTCTCTCTCTCTCTAGTGCGCTACACAAGTGAGTGTGAGTGTGTTCAAATGAGAAGCACCTCACCTCTATTTATATTCTTTCATTCACTTAATATTTGAATCAGTTATGTAGGCTCGAGTAATCCTAACTTAGTTATGTAGGCTCGAGTAACCGAAACCGGGATACTAATGACCCGACTTACGACTGTCAGAGTTTCGGCGGCGTTTCGGCCCATGTAGGTGGCGTTTCGACATCATTTCTTCTTTTTTTGGGCCTGTACATGCAACCAAGAGGACTGCAGGTCCCTCAAATGGGTTTAGAATTTGTTCTTTTTTCATTTTTAAAAGTTACACAGTTGTATATGTAATCAATGATATAGTCATGGTTTTCCTACTAAAATGTCATTTATGTATGCTATTATTGTTTTCTTGCAAGTTAATGTGTTATATATATACGGCATTTCCCCCGAAGTTTCTATTTTTGGAGGGTCGTGTTTCCTGCCATCCCCATTTCGGAAACTTCTAGACATTTCCTCGTTTCGTGCAACTTAGGCCAAAAGAAAAGAGAGCCAAGCTGGAGCCCTCCGGTAAGAAAGGTATAATTGTCGGGTACAATGATTGCTCAAAGGCTTATTGAGTATATATACCGAGACAAAGGCACATTGAGGTTAGCAGAGGTGTGATCTTTCATGAGGAAGCTGTGTTTCATAAAACACTAGAGCTTTCACCGAAAAATGCAGTTGCTCCACTTGAGTTTCCAGATTCAGAAATTCAGAGGGAGGAAGAGGAATTTGAAGATCAAATTCTGGAAGTACCTGAGAACACCGAAAGTCCACCAAAAGAACTCCTTGAAGTTCTTCCTTCCAAAAGGAGACTTGCTTGGTATCGAGAGACGGTACAAGAAGGCGAGAAGCATAAAGCTCCTCCTGGGACTTTCAGAGAAAGCATAAGACCACGGAAGTACTCCAGTCTTATGAGTAAGCTTATCCGTTCAGAACCATCATCTTAAGAAGAAGCAGCAAGTATACTGTTATAGGTTGATGCCAAGGTTGAAGAGTACAGTTCAATCATTAAGAATGATATATGGGAAGTTGTTCCCAGACCAACAAGAAAGTCAGTAATGACAATTGCTCCTGTTGTCTTTAAAACCATCATTTCACTTGCTGCATTTTTCGAATGGAAGTTACATCGGATAGATGTAAAGACAAAATTTCCCAATGGTAAGATTGAGGAAGAAGCTTATATTGAACAACCTGAAGGCTTTATTTAAAAAGTCGTGTATGCTCTAAGAGTCTGGTATGCGAGGATGGATGGATTGCTCCATAACTTGGGGCTCTCCAAAAGTACAGTTAAGTCTAACTTGTACTTTGAGGTTGTTCATAATCACGTCTTGATACTTGCCCTATAAATAAACGACTCGGTTCTTACAGATGATGAACTTTTGATAGGGCAATGTAAGAGGGAGCTTACCTCTGAATTCAAGATGAAAAATCTTGGATTAGTACATTACTTCATTGGTTAGAGGTCTGGCAAAAGCCAGGCAAGATCTTCCTGACACAAGGAAAGTATGCAGCAGACATCTTGCAGAGATTTGGGATGCAGGATTACAAGTCTATGGGCATACCCATGACTACCAACTTGACAAAGTTGGGTGACTCAGCTACCAGTTCACAGAGTATAGACTTTACTCTGTCCAACACTTATGGGCTCAGTGTTACCTCTAGCAGTGGACTATTGTTATCTGGATATACAGATTCAGATTGGGCTGGCAGTGCAGTTGACCAAAAAAGTACCTCTAGTCATTGCTTCAGTATGGGATCAGCAATGATCTCTTGGTCCAACAGGAAGCAGGATTCCATAACTCAGAGTACAACTGAGACAGAATATATTGCTGCTAGTGATGCCTGGCAAGAAACAGTTTGGCTCAGAAAACTTGTATCTGATCTGTTTAGGGGAAAGCTTTACTCATCGACCATTCATTGCGATAATCAGAGTTGCATAAAGATTTCGGAGAACCAAGTGGTTCATGACAGATTGAAACACATTGAAATGAGGTATCATTTCATCAGAGACCTAGTGCAGAGAGGTGCTCTGAAGTTAAAGTACATTCATACAGATGAACAGATCGCAGATCGCCGATATCTTGACCAAGCCTCTGACAGCATCAAAGTTCATGTACTTTCATGACAAGCTTGGTATGGTAGAGAATGCCTCTCTCGCGGAGAAGGAGTTTTGATTTTTCTAAGCAGCATCGAGAGCCATTCTCTTAGGAGAATGGAGACACCTGGTCCGGGACCACGGTGTAGACTCAACCCAGTGTTGAGTGACCATTCTGTTGAATGGTAGATATCTGGTCCTTGACCATGATATGGACCCGGCTCTGCACTGGGTAGACTCAACCCAGTGTTGAGTGACCATTCAGTTGAATGGTAGATATCTTTTCCTTGACCATGATATGGACCCAGCTCCGCTCTGTGTAGACTCAACCTAGTGTTGAGTGACCATTCTGTTGAATGGTAGAAATCTGGTTCGAGACCACGATGTAGACCAGTCTAGTACTGATAGACTCAGCTTAGTTCTGAGTAGCCATTCTCTTGGAGAATGGAGGCACCTGATCTGTTACCAGGAAGGCACTATAAGCCCTAGACTTGGTCTAGGGATGTGTGACACTCTGACCCTTGATCTATGGGCTTTGTGTGCTTCTCAAAGGCTTAGATACCCTTGGTTAAGTTACCCTAGTACCTAATCTTGGTGTCACATGGAGTGTGAGATAAAAGCATTAGTAACTCTCTTGGTTTATGATGATGTACTTTGAATGGAATCAAAAGACCACATGCGATGACCACAGGGGCACTTGGAAAAAGGTTGAAGTCAAAAGTCAAAAATACATAAGGACTTTTGGACCACAGGTGAAAGTCAAAAATACGTAAGGGCTTTTTGTAAACGTCAAAAATACATAAAGGACCTTTTAGACTACAAAAAGGTAAAAAGGTACAAGTGAAAATTAGAAAAAAATAAAATAATATTATTTTGTTCTTTCTAATTTTGGTCCACTTACAGGTGACTCAAGGTTATAAAAGAAGATCAAGTCATTTCATTATCACATACACACTTGCTCTCACAGGTACTGCTACAAATCAGAGGATCTCACAGGTGAGAGGTGAAGCAAAAAGTCTATGATTGTGCCCTAGCATGGATGAATCTAGCTAGGTCATCATCATCCATTTGAAGACCAATCCTAATCTAGGGTTTCACTCTTGATCAACAGCAGCTTCTCTCTCTCTATTCTTTCATGAGTTAGGGTTTCATCAAAACCCTCACGTCACCTTCAGATCTGTCCACAAACAGAGTTCTTCACGGGCAGGGTTCTTTTATCCTCCACCGGGCAGGCCACCTTCATCACGGGCAGCCTGCATTCTTCACGGGCTGCCTTACTTCACCTTTGGCAGCCTTGTTCATACTCAGTCAGGCCCGGAGGCCTTCAACAAGTTGTCCTCACCCCTCGACAGCATTCAGCTGCCTTGCAGGCAGCTTCCTGAGGGCCTGGGAAGAAGCCTATAAGGCCTATCAGCCCTCGGACCACACAGTCGTGGCCCAAAAATAAATCCGAGCTGACAGATCAGAGTCTGGGTAGCCACAAATTCACTTCGGGCATGTCAAGGCAGACTGCCGAGTACCTGGGCAACAAAAAAGAGAACTCAGGCAGCAAAGAATTGAACCCGAGCAGCAGAAAATGGAATCTAGGCAGGCTGGGTTTTAACTCGGACAGTCACGGGCAGCAGAAAATGGAATCTGGGCATGCTAGGTTTTAACTCGGATAGTCACAGGCAGCTGAACTTGTTTTCTGGGCAAACTTTATCAGTTCGGGCAGGCCTCTTTGGGCAAGCTTAATCAGATCTGGGCTACTAGGGTTTGAAACCCTTGTTTTGATTTTTGTGGTGAAAAAATTATCGGTCTTTTGTAATCTGTGGTATAACCCTGATTAGGGTTTGAGGAACTTTTTGAAGAATTTCTTAAGTCATCTCATTTACAAGATGAGCTACTAATGCTTTTTGGGGTTTTTGTCCTTTGAAGGTTTCCCCAATGAAAAAACTTGTGTTCATGTGTTTATGTGGTTGATGTTGCTTTTACTGCACTTGTCATTTGTTATCAGTTAGTCTACAAAAATTTTTAAGTATTCATGCTAATGCTAAAATTCAACAGTGCAAAGTAGGGAAATGAAGTGTGTGGGCTTGAGTTAGATGGAGGTGGATGTGGGAACGATGAGCAATGCAAGCGGAAGGGTGTATGCTTACGCAGAGAGGGAGGGCGTGAAGAGATGGCATGTGGGTGTTCGGAGTGGACTGCGTGGAAAGGAGAGCTGAAAGTGGATGGTGAGAAGGAGTTGGTGGATGCAGAAGCACGGGGATGGAGCCAACGTGGGAATGGTGCAGTGGTGTGTGGTGGGACGAAGCGCAATGGAGGAAGCGTTGGACAACTAGCAAATGCGGGTGGGGAGCTAGCAGCGCAGGAGGATAAGTGAGAGCGTTTTGGACAAGAAACACGAGTAAATGAGCAACGAGGAGAGATGGGAGTCGGATGAGAATGGGAGGTAGCAGTTGTCGAGGAGTTGGAGGAATTGCAGGTGTAGGGAGGAAGGGAGAGGAACAGGATTTGAGCTTTGATGATGTAGAAGAGATGCGAGACAAGAGTGCGTAGGGGGTAGAGTGTTGGAGTAGCGAAATGCTGGAGATGGAAGTGGAGTGTGAAGAAAAAAAAAGTTAAAAAGAAAAAGAAGAAAGAAAGCATTTGAACGAACAAGGACAAAATAATACATAATTGATGATAAAAGATGATGTACAGTAAGAATTTTTTTTTTCAACCATGGGAACAACAACCTCTCAAGAGTATATCCAACAGCCTGTAAGCCAGATATACCAATAACTTGTGACTTAGCAAGGGCCGAGACATCCCGAAGGCCACCAGGGTGAGCCTCAGTAAGAATTGACATTGGTATAAATACCCATGCAATGGTTGCCTTGGAGATGAGACGCCACCTTTCATAAGGTGTCCCTTAAGTTATTTATTTAATTATTAATTTATTAGTATTTACTAACGTTTATTTATTATATATATTTTATTTGTTACATTTAGTCCCCAACTTATCGAAGACAAACCCTAATCTTAAGTTATTTTATCCTTTAGTAAAGTAGGCTCTAAAAACTCAAAAAATAAGGTGCTCATATTCTCATTTTGTAACAAGACAAGGATTCGAATATGATGTTAATACTTTTTCTCTTAGTATATTAGAGCTTCTAAGGCTAGCCACACTTCTCTTTTTGGCATGCTTCTCTTGTGATGAAGGTTGGCTGCTGAATTTATAGGTTTTGCTATATCTTAAGGTTGATCCATGTGAATGGTTGTCATAGCTCACGCCTAAGGAAGGACCTAAGATCTATCTTGCTCTTTTCTTGATGGGATGTTGGTAAGATTATTCAATTTTCTTGTTTGATGTTGCTCGTGTGCACCTTAAACAAGGCATGTTAGGGTTTTGCTTGCATCTTGTCAATCTAGTTTGAGAAGCTCCACTTAAGGAGCTCTCCATAAGTGGGCCTTGGAGATCATTATTTTCACTAATTGGGTTAAGGCTACTTTGACCTATCTAAGGTTACTTGTCTTTGCCCTAATTTGTAAATCTTGAATAGCCAAATTGAGAAGGTACATTAACATTGAAATATCCCAAATCCCGATATTTTCTATTTCTAAGCAAATATGCTGATACAACTGGGCATGCAAACTGCCATGCAAAAATCCCTATTTTATAGGAAAAATTAGGGTTAGGGTTTGTGAGATAGAATGAACACTTACCACTGATAAGCCGGCTAGACTGCTTCGGAGAAAGTATGCAAGCACCGAGAACTGGATCGGAGATGGGCAAATCTCTTCTGCTTCTGGTGAACCCCCAGCAGCAAGAACCCCAGTCAGAAAAGGGTGACGCTTTCAATGAAGGAGCTGTCCGATGATGCTGCCGATTTGCAGGACTGATAGCCTGCCCGTGCCGGAGAGAATGCCTGGTACATGCGGGATTTCTGAGACCTCTAGGCAGGATAGCGACTTGCTCCAGAGAGACAGCTGCTCACGCCCCTGGGATCCCGAAACTACTAATAACTGCTCCGGATGAGCATGGACGGATCTGATAATCTCCAGGTACCAGAGTATGATGCTGATGATGAGAATGGTCCCTGAGTTTCGGAGTAAAGCTAAGATCTGAAGGCCCAGCAACTTATTAGGGCTTTCTGGCTGAAAACCCCCCTTACGGCTGCACACGTGTCCCTGCAACGATCTATACCATATACTGGATAACTTATGAATGAATGAAGAACAAGTGGTGAACCCGTATGGCTTACCCTGAATAAGACTAGGACAGATGTTTCACTGCCGAAATCCCGTTAGCTGAAGACTCCGTCTCCAACCCCAACTGCCGTGCGGCACGCTGTGCTGCTATCCAAGAGCTCCCAAAATAATCATAATCAAAAGTGAAGTCTCCTTTCGCTTTATCCTCTATTTATAACGTTCAACTGCGCAAACCCTAATCTTTGACCTAATTAGGTCACTTTATCTTCTAATTTGCCGTTGACTTGCATGCATGCGGATGGAGACTTAAAGAGTGCATGCATCATTAAATAATGCTTCGATGGCATGCACGAAGGTGGCCTTTGGCCCTGGTGGCCCTTCTTGACCTAATGATGATGCCCTAGATCTTCTATGGATGGCATCAATCCTTAGCTGATTCCCTAGCTGTCAGTAACCGCTCGAACCCACAGGAATCACATAGGTTAGCGGCTTTGGGCCTCAAGGCCTAATTGGAAGAGGACATTACAAACATTGATCTCTTGTTTACCTAGGGTTACGGACTTAAGGTCTAACGACTCTAACCCCCTTCTTTTCTTCAATTTTATCTCAAAAAATACAAAAAATCTAGTATTTTGAAACCCCTAAAAATATAGAAAAATCATACATCAAAAAATATCATGTATTTGGGAATTGTGCTTCACTGGAAGAGTGAGCCCTACGGGGTATCTGGATTCTGGGCAAATCCTCAAGGGTACCTCCCTTTCTATGGTGGGATTGAGAGAGATATTGTGTTTTGTGTTATTTCTAGTACATTTTCAAATCTGGTACAGTACACACAGTGGTAAAATCAGAGTTTTGAAGGCCCAAAAGAGCTGGAATTAGGCCTAGGTTGACCCCTAGGATGTTGGACATCTGATGGAAAAAATTTAAGCAGGCCCACCATTTATTTGAGCATTGGTTACAGCTTAAGACAGATATGGTTAAGCACTTTCAGAAATAATTTAGAGCTTCTTTTCAACCTCTTGTGGTATGTTACTTGCCCTAACCGTCAAGGTATACCTTATATGGTAAGTTGGCATTGTTTTAGCTAGTTTTCCATTTATTTATGGTGTTATTGACTGCTGTAATTTCATAACAGCAGTAAGATATTGAAGTTATTAAATTTCGAATGAGATAATAAAGTGTTATAACTCCTCCTTCTCACTTAGTGTCATTTTATGTTTCATTGTTTTGACTCCATAAGGCACTGATCTTTGCTGGGAGGTTGTTTGTGAAAGGTATTTGTGTGTTGTTTGGGTAATTGAAGATATCTTTCACCGATACTAGGGATTCCCCCGTGATCTTAGGAGTTGACCTAAAAGTGTTTAGAAGCTGTTATGTAATGACATTGAGCACTAGCATTTCCCATGCTTACCCCTCATAACACAGAGATCTGTGACCTTGTTCAAGGGTGCTAATTTGAGCAGTAATATAATAAATAGTTAGTGTTGTGATTTAAAATAAATATATAATTTTAGAGATGAGGCCCCTATGATAGGCACCAAAATGGTAACATTAAATGAAACAGTTTTTCAAACCAGAAATTAATCAATTTAAGCACAAATATCATTGATTATAAAACTTCAAGATACAACAAAGAACTAACGATGTGAAGAGTCCAGTAGAACTTGTTCATACGAGTTAATGTTCAACCACAAAAAATGTGCCCATAAGCTGGCTTTATTTTATACAAGTCATTTCACATTGAAAAAAAAAATCCTTCTATCTTTACAGCAGCAACTTTTTGCTTCAAAGTAACAACACTATTCGCACAAAAATTAAGTGAAAGAATAAGATGTGGAACCATACCTCCACTTCTTTTCCATTTACTTTGATAGAGATTAGTTTAAGATCAGATCCATCCAAAATTAAAGGCTGGCCAGTACCTGCAATTCAGTGAGGAATGAACTTCAATAAAAAAATGCTTGAGCCTAACAAACATGAATATTTATAACTAATAGAACTCAAGCAGATTCCATATGACTGGAAAACAGGCAGATGGGCATGTCCATAAGTAAGATGTTTTAATAATATTCAGTGCCTGAGACAAGGTCCAATCAAACTAGCATCAAATACCAAAACCTTGGGTGCAATGAACAGTGTCAGATTACCAACAAACACTAGCAAATGCCTACTCCAATTTTAACAAGAAAAAGTGAACCTTCAGGTTAATAAAAATGCTAAAAATTCCTTTTGCAAATTATGGAGATACCAAACCTTCAATTCTAGGCTGAACGACTGTTCTTGCCAGGACAATTGTTTTGTCGTCACCCAATACAAATTTCAAGTCCACCTGCCACAATTATCATGTAAAGTGAGTAAACATAAAATTCTAGAAATCAAAACCCTACCACAAAGCTTTAGAACTAGGTGTGCCATCAGCTTCCTTTCTGTTTTTTTACTTTCTTGGCAAATAAGGGGTGATGACTCAGGGCAGGACAGAGAAGAAACAAAGAACAATAATACTCAGAAGATAATATCAATATCTAACACGAAAGCAAGTGATGTTTGTAAGATTGCATACCTTAGAAACATAAAATAAAACATAATTCAATAAGCAAAACATGACTTTTGTTTGATTATCAGTTCACTTAAAAAAGTACTATATCAGGGATAAAAATGCCTCATAAGGCATTCCATGGGAGTATATTGTCATGACCCAAAATTAAATTCACAGGGATAAAAATGCCTCATAAGGCATTCCATGGGAGTATATTGTCATGACCCAAAATTAAATTCTAAGTAAGAAACACAAAAGTGACCTGTCTACAAACATTTTCCTTAATATTACAGAATCAGAACAGCCAAGATCAGCTGAAATCCCACTCACTCTAAGAAAAATAACCTTTGGTAAATCAGTTGTAGCTACGCTGTGTGTCAAAACCCCCGAACCTGGTTAAATGTTACCCCCAGCCTTGTCAGGACATCTAAGATGACAATAGGGATCAACACTGCTGTAGTGGGGCATAGCTCAAGTTACAAAAAGCCCCATAACAATACACCAATACTTATTATAGATGTTGAAAATCAAGTGAGCACATATCAACTTGGGCTTGGATCTGCAAGTAAATCTTCACCATCATAGAAGCTCCATCATAACATGAGAAAGATAGGTTCTAATTCTTAAACTACACCCTGCTACAAGTCTTCCAAAGATGGAATAAAACTTCAACTCTAAAGACATGCCAGGTGGGCTCAAATTCAATGATCCACATTCAGTGCACCTAGTTATGGATCTTTCCAAGAAAGTTGAGCAGATTGAATTGCCCACATAAGTTATTATCCCAAACCTAGGTTGTCCTGGCTTTGCTGCACTACCAAAAAATATTGCGAGATTCTCTTACTAGAAAACATGCATAATGGTCAAGCCAGGCCTAAATGGTTTAGTCATTGAACGGTTGTGAGGCTGCATGAATCATGGCTGAAGTAAATGTGACCTTAGGCTCCACAGCTGTATGGTGATTTCCATGTGACTCAAGGCTGAAATGACCATTTAATAGCTTTTTGATTGGAGCCTCCAAACTTAATTCAAAAGCAGGTCCAGGAGAGGTATTGCATTGAGCCACTTATATGCTTTATATATATATATAATTTGATAGATATATAAAGAAAAGGAAATAATAAATAATATATAATAATATTAATTATAAAGTTGTATAAAAACTAAATAGTAAGTAGTCATGAAAAAACATGGCTTTATGAAAAGTCATAATTATTCCCCATAAAAAATGTATATATACAGGATTACCTTTGTAAATAAAAACATCATCAAAGATTTATAATAAATATTTAATGTTTTATCAGTCATCGTGAGTTTTTGTGCTGCATTGGTATCAGAGCAGCTGACGCCCGCTGCTACTGTCGTCGACGTCCAAGGTCCAAGCCATCGAGCCACTGTCAACCAAAGGCCGTTACGCCCATCCTCTGCCATTCTTCTCCGCTACTAGTCTGCCCACGATCTCCAAACCCGCGCTCTTCTCCTGCCCCCGCGTCCAACACTCTCGTGACCTCCCGCGATCTTCACCTTCCTTCACTTCCCTATCCACCACACTTTGCGCCTGCTCCACCCTCCCTGCTTCATCTACACGCCCCGACCATGCTCCATTCGCAACTACCGCCACTCCTCTGCTCTGCTCACTCCTCACCACTTGCACGCGCCCCATCTACACCATTCAACACACACTACACCCTCGTCTTCACCTACTCACTCCATCCTTCTTCCGCAGTTTCCTCTCCCTCTCCTGCAGAGCCATTTCCCTACTCACGCAGCTCCCACATCCTGCGCTCTCTTTCCAATGCCCTCCTCTACCCCACAGTTGCCACTACCTGCCTCCAAACTTAGGCTTATCAACCTGTGAATTAATCTAAAAATTTTAATAATAATATATATTAATATTATTATTTTAAAAAAAAATTATAATAACTATTACTATTATAATTATTTAAAAACAAAAGGAAAAAAATATTATAATTATATTATTAAAATAAATAAATTATTATTATTATTATTATATTATATTAAAAAACAAAAAAATAAACAAATAAATCATAGCGGGTTGGCTTCAAATAGCCAATAAAAATAAATCAAGGTTCACTACAGAGAAATCCCAGGAGTCGCCAGAATGGGAGATATCAATGCCAGATTGGACCAATTAGACAAGAAATATGCAAAACTCAAAGCGCACATCGACAAAAACAATAACGATCTAACAAGGCTCAAGGCAAGACTAGATCAAGGCATTAGTACATTGCAAGCAGAACAAAGGAAGACGCAAGAAACTCTCAACATTATCTTGGCCAGACTACCATCACACACCGCAAATCCCCCACCTAGCTATAACCTAGACCCTTTCAATACACTTCCTCCAAATACGCCTAAATCGCCAGGCCAACCTGACATAACGCCACCACATGAAGTTCCCTTCTTTAACATTCTGTCGATATCAATTCCCCAAGCACATGGATACCAAATAAGGGTAAAACTAGAGTTACCCACATTTGATGGAGATGAGAAGCAATGCATCACATGGATCAATAAGTGAAAGTTTTTGAAAGAAACCCCAACCCGGTTTCAAGCCTTTTGGCTTCTCTGCATGGTTTAATGCTTAACCCTTCAATGCATAAATTTTTAACAAAATTTAACTTGACTAAAACACATGAGGTACTTTTTCTCAATTATAAACAATTCAGAAATTTTCTTTTATGCAAAATAAATAAAACTCAGAAAATTTCACACAACCAAACACATGAAATTTAACACGCTTGTTTTTTACCAATGGTCCAAGGATAAAACCCCTTAGAAAAACCTGTTTTCTAAGTGAGAGAGATTTTATTTTCTTCAGGTAAATATCAGAAATACTATCAACAATACTTGTTAGAATTCTGCCTCAATTTTTGAACCCATGTAATGCTGATTTTTCTCGATTTTCGTGCCACTTTCACCTCGAAAAACGTGCCCATAAATTTCTATACGAACAAAATTAAATGCAGGTCGTACTCCTCGATTTCTGTGTATTAACTTTCTCAAAATTCGTGCAAGCTGTATTGTACGGTTCTGACAGTCTGTACTAGTTCGTACACCTCGATTTGTGTGATGTCGTACTGCTGTACGGATCTCAAATTATGTGCAGTTGTACTTGCCTCGAATTATGTGCCATCTACAGCTGTGCAGCTTTCTCATCGATTTTTGTGCATACAATTTCTTCTCAAAATTTGTGGCTGCAAATTTATCTTGGCCTTAGGAAATGTGCCCTGCAAATATTTTCTCAATCTCTGCAAATTCTCTCTCATGGTTCAAAATCTCTTCAAACCCTCACTCTCTTTTCTTTCCTCTCTCCAAAAATCTCTTTTGGAAATGTTCACAATGAATGAACTTTTGCCTTGCCCTAGTCTTTTTTGTTCATGGTAACTTCCCTATCAATCTAACACTCAAGATTAGATTATATGGAGGGTTCACATTAAATGCTACATTAAATAATAATTAAAAGACATTTAGTGCACCTCATGTTATTTGATAAAGTAGAGCAACCCCTTTCCATTTAATCACTCACTTAACTTTATTTAAATGTGAACTTAGAAAAATATCATTACTTAGCCTTTTTAATAAAGTCACTTTAAAAATATAAAGTGCTTCTCACTTTATTAAATGCTCAAGACTACGAGTCACAACATTTAAGTGTCCTTGTGTCCAACCTACGGCAAATCTAGCTGGACAAACACTTCCTAGGTAACTTTTCAGCACTCCCTCTTACCGAGGAAAGTGTTTTTCACCACTCCCAACTTGTCTCTGATGTAGACATGCTTCCCTCTACCCAAAGCCTTCGTGAGAATGTCAGCCACCTATTCATTTGTAGAGACATACTGCAACCGAACAGCCCCTCTCTGAACATAGTCTCTGATAAAGTCATGTTTGATTTCTATGTGCTTCAACCTGTCATGAAATACTGGATTCTCAGAGGGCTTGATGCAACTCTGATTATCACACTGTATAACTGTAGGACTCAACTCCAAATCAAATAAATCCACCATCGACTTGTGAGGCCACAAGGCTTCACAACTGGCCTGAGTGGCTTCCATACTCAGCCTCAGCAGAACTCAATGCCACGGACTTTTGCTTCCTGTTGAACCATGACACAACTGCCGAACCCAAGTTGAAGCAACAACCGAAAGTGCTCTTTCGGTTTGAAACACTACCTGCCCAATCTGAATCAGTATAGCCAACCAATCCCACTCCACCAAATCTCCTATAATCCAATCCATAATCTGTTGTACCTACTAGATATCTCAAAATGTGTTTTGCTGCAGTCCAATGCACTCTCCTAGGCTCCACCAAGAACTGAATGAGAGTGTTCACTGCAAAACGCATATATGGTCTAATGTTGACCAGATACATCAACGAACCAATCAACTGACGATACAAAGTAGGGTCCACCAACTCTCCCTCTGAAGCATGAAGCTTCGCCCAGATGGTGATCATGCATGTCGACATAGGTCTGTAATCAGTCATCTGAAATCTCTTCAAAACATCTGCAGCATATTTTCCTTGCCCCAGGAAAACATGTCCATCCTCCTGCCAAACCTTCATCCCCAAATAATAATGCATCGGTCCAAGGTCTGTCATCTCGAACTCTGAAGCAAGATCCTTCTTGCAAGCATTGATCAGGTGCTCTCCCCCAGTAATGAATAAGTCATCAACATATAACAGAAGAATAAGTGGAACACCACCAACCACACTGTAGTATAGGTTGGGATCTGCTTCACTCTTTTGACACCCAATCGAAAGCAAGTAAGAATCAATCTTGGAATACCAAGCCCAAGGGGCTTTCTTCAGACCATACAAGGCCTTTTTCAACTTGCAAACATGAGAATCTCTCTCACACACCTCAAAGCCCTGTGGCTACTCCAGATACACTTCCTCCTGTAGAAAATCGTTGAGAAAAGCGGTTTTCACATCCATCTAATTGATCTTCCAACCCATCTCTGCCACAACGGAGATCGCTGCTCTAATCGAAGAAACTCTAGCCACTAGCGCAAATGTCTCATCATAGTCAACTCCCTCGACCTGTGAGAAACCACATGCAACAAAACGAGCTTTGAACTTTTCAATACTGCCATCTGCAGCATGTTTTATCTTGTAAATCCATTTGGAAGTCACAAATGACTTCCCCTCTGGTCTCAAAACCACTGCCCACACCCCATTCTTCATGATGGAGTTGTATTCCTCCATCATGGCATCTCTCCAAACCTGGTGTGTGGAAGCCTCCTCATAGCTGGAAAATCTCTCAGGTGCCCTACTCTCTCTGACCTCCCTCTTGGGTGGTCCAACTGACTCCTCTCCTTCCTTCATCAACTCCTTAAGCCAACTTGGATTTCTCTTCCAGGAGCATCCTGTCTCAGACTCACCTCTACCTCCTCATCAGACACCTGTCTCCCTAAAGAAATACCAACAACCTAAGAACCTGTCCCTGGTGAATCTCTACCTGTACCACTAGATCTCGAATCACCTAAAGGTGCGATCTGTGAACTTGTGATCTATGAACCTATCCCTGTACCAGAAGTACCTGTAGACTGAGCCCTTGTAACTAAAGAACCTATAACCTGTGACCCATTCACACCTGAAACCGATGACCCTGAACTTTGAGTTGTCACCTGTGTAGTACCCTGCTGAGCCTCCATCTCGAAATCTAGAGACCTCTTGAAGGCTTTCTCCTCCTCAAACTTCACCTCCCTTCTCACCACAACTTTCCTCTGTGCAGGAAAATATATGCGAAAAGCCTTCGATGTCTCATCATAACCAACAAAATTACCACGCTCACCTGTAGCCTCCAACTTTGTCCTCTTCTCATAAGGGGCATGAGAGTATATAACGCAACCAAAAATCCGAAAGTGACCTATCTCAAGCACTTTCCATGTAAACATCTCCTCAAGAGTTTTGCTCCCCAATGCATGGTGTGGACTCCTGTTCAGTACATAAACAGCAGTACTACAGGCCTCTGCCCATAGAAAGAAAGGAAGACTCGAATCATGCAGCATGGCTCTAGCTGCACCTACTATCGAACGGTTCTTCCTTTTAGCCACTCCATTCTGCTGTGGAGTGTAAGGAACTGTCAATTGCCTCTTGATACCCTCCTACCAACAATAATCATCGAAAGCATGGGAAGTATACTCACCCCCATTGTCTGACCGAAGTACCTTGATCTTCTTTCTTGTCTAGTTCTCCACAAGAGCTTTGAACTCTTAGAACCGAAACAAGACTTCCTCTGATCTCTTGCTTCTAAGGAAATAGATCCAGGTCTTCCTGGAAAAGTCATCGATGAAAGTGACATAATACTCGTATCCTGTCAAAGAGGTAGATGACATGGGACCACACAAATCTGAATGGATCAACTGAAACACTCCCTCTGATCTGGAATCACTGCTTGGAAAAGCAATCTTGGTGTACTTTCCCAAAGCAAGCCCTCTACACACACCACTCAACTCTATGTTGAACTCAGGCATACTTGTCATCATATCTCTCAGCATCCTCAAAGCTTGATGATGAAGATGGGCCATCCTCCTGTGCCATAGCTCACACAACTCACTATTGCTCTGAGTGTGTGACATTGCGTGATGTAGCTCGAAGAGAAGCTTGTACAGTTTCCCGCATCTGACTCCAATCACTCGTGAATCATATGGACCTGCTACCTTGGGAAAGATGTGAACTTTCCCATCAAGGACATATACACCAAAGCCTTTGTCCTCAATCATGGAAACTAAAACAAGGTTCTTCTTGAGCCCAGGGACATACAACACATCCCTCAGGTACATAGGCTGCATGGACTCCCTGTCAAAATGGAGAGTCCCACGCCCAACTGCGCTCACCACTGTGTCATCTCCCAGTACGACCTCCAACTCCAAGTCTGACTCTAACATCTATTTGAACATGTCGCGATCACCTGTCATATGACTAGAAGCTCCACTATCAATGTACCAAGTGGAGGAAGTAGTGGTAGCACTCAACAAATGCCCAACAAACATGGAATGCTCCATGTGGTCTTGAATGTCACTGCTGGTGATAGAAGATGCTCTCTCAACACTAACACCTGCAAAGAGAGAAAAGTCTCTCTCAAATCTCGCAGCAAACTCATCAAACTCTTTTGAAGTTGATGTCTGTTGTTTCTTCCTCTTCTTGTTCGGACATTGTCCAACATAGTGTCTCAGCTTCTGACATGCAAAGCATTTCACATTGCTCATGTCCTTATTCTCCCCATCATGTTGTTTGGCCCCATCCTTGGAACCCTACTTGAACTTCTTCTTCTTCTTGCCCTTCACTGCTAAAGCACCATTTTCCTTATCATCCCTGCCATGTATGAAACCTCTCTGTATCTCCTCCTATGTAAGATTATCCCACAATTGATCCCATGTAGGTATGTTCTCCCTACCAATAATAGTCTGAACAAATACGGCCCACTGCTGAGACACACCATCTCAAGACTACCTATCACCTGACCTGCAGCTGCAAGCTCATCTCTTCCCTGTGTGATCCTGGTAAGATATGATGCCATGCCTTCCCCTTTACCCATGCGCACACTCTTCAACTTCTCTCTCAATACCAATTTCCTGTCTTCATTGCAACTCTAATAAAGATTTGTCAAAGCTGTCCACATCTGAAATGCATGGTCTTTTGCTGAAATATGAGGGATCACATGATCTTTCATAGCATCAAGAATGACCCTTCTTTCCCTCACATCCCTCTTTATAAAAGCTGCTCGAGTCAGTTCCTTTAATTGGAACACCTTTAAAAATGATCTTCTTAAAAGGTTTCAAGGCGTAACCAAGAAAGACTTCTTTGCCAGGATCATCGGGTTGCAGCAAAAAGGCAGTATAGATGAGTACATATGTGAATGGGAAGCTTTGGCAACTCGAGTTCCAGAACTAACTATTGACCAACGTCTGGAATAATACATACATGGACTAAAACTGCACAGTCGGGAAGAGTTAGAACTACATAACACTTCTACCATGGGGGAGGCAAGACATAAGGCCAAGATCATCGAGAACAAGTTTAAACGATCCACTCAAGGTAGCTTCGACAAAAATTACTCCAAAAGGAATCCTCCACAATCAGCGAATACGGGAACTTCAAGGTATACACTACGACATCTAAGGAAGGAGCAAAACCCAGTTTAGAAGCCCAGAGGATGAGGGAAGGAAAGTGCAAATATTGTGGAGAAAAATGGGATCCTAGGCACAGATGTTTGCAAAGAAGCAACCCCCAAATGTTGTATGCTTGCAAAGCTGAAGAAAAGGAAAAAATCTCAGAATGTGAAGAGTTTATTGAGGAAGATAAAAGAACCCAGCATGATTGCCACTCAGAACTAGAAGATGATACACCAAAGATCTCATTAGCCGCCATTACAGAGATATCCCAACCACAAACACTGAAGCTAAAAGGACATATCAAAAACAACAATGTTTCGATTCTCATAGATAGTGGCAGTACACATAACTTTATTAATGTTAATCTTGCTAAGGTATTCAACTTATTCGTTTATCCAATGCCTATTATGAAGGTAATGGTAGCAGACGGCAAGAAAATTGAAAATGTGGGAAAGAGTATAATCTAGAACCCAACTTCTTTGTAGTACCTCTTGGAAGAGTAGACGTTGTGTTGGGAATCCAATGGTTGCAAACATTGGGTACTTACTACGCTAACCATCAAGAGCACTTCATCCAGTTCAATTGGCTAGGGAAAGAGTACAAGTTGTACGGTTTCCAACCACCCCAAACTCAATTGATTACATCACATCAGATGGAAAGGCTAATTTGAAAAGGAGCACCTGCTTACATAATTCAATGTCAAGAAAAGGAGTTGCTAACATGTGAAAGAGATAACTACAACCCTCCTAAGATACAAGACCTAATCCAAAAACATCACAAGGTGTTCCCAGAGCTTCCGATGGAGCTCCCACCAAACAAGAAGACAGAGCACTTAATTGAGCTAGAGCCAGGGACAAAGCCTCTAAACATCAGACCATACATATATCCCCATGTTGCAGCTGCAACAATTTCCCAAAATTCTAAAAATTTTGGGACCCTCCTTTGATGTGGATTAGTTTGATTTTCTTCCCTATTTTGATCTAATGATTTGCAGAACGTTTTCAAATGCTTGGTTTGCTTCACTACTTGATTTGATTCCTTTTCCCTCCCTTATTGCTGCTTTTGAATGCTTTTTCAGCATGTTGAATCGGAAGACTATTTGATTGATGCCCCCGCCATTGCGGAAAGATATTAAGTCGTGACTGCGACTTCCGGTCCGATATGTTGGTTTTCACGCCGGATGCCTTTTGGTCTTGCATCGGAGGTTTTTATGATCATTTCTTTCGCCGTTACGGATGGGTTTTCACTTTCTTTCCGATTTGTGTGTTTCGGTGGTATTTTGGTTCTATATCGGAGCTTTTTACCATCTCTTTCTCCGCCGTTGCGGAAGGTATAGCCTTTCCGGAAAGAAGTCTCATGCAGATGACTTAGAGCCTTGACCATCCGCCGTTGCGAAAGGAAGTTCACTTTCGGCTTTCGATCTAAAGTGCCTCCGATGTCCGATCATTAGTTTTTCCCGCCTTGCCTATCACTGCAGACGAAATTATGTTATGGCCTTCCGCCGTTGCGGAAGGATTTACGTTTTCGCCTTCCGATCCAGAATAGGCTCCTGTCCGATATGTTACATGTCACACGTGCGGACCATCTCTATATATACGAGGAGGCAGGTTATTTTTCTATTGATATTTTTCTAACTACTGTGCCCATCGTTGTCGTGCTCGCTCAGTCCTTCGTTTGTGGTGCACTCAGTACAGGTGTCTCCACCGGGAAGCTTGCCAAACCTCTCCACGTCGGATACGTCCGTGCCAGGTAGGTTTTATTCACCTTCTCCCG
>LPNX010623953.1:84063-134300 GCA_001517045.1 Pseudotsuga menziesii | reverse complement strand
GGGGGGGGGGGGGTTATATGCACTTTTCTTGCAGTACCTGTTGGTTCTCATCGCAGTTGTGGCCTTCCTTTTACCCGCATCCTCGAACATATGTTTTGTCGCGCCGTTCTGTGCACCATTGTCTGAAACCCTAGCCGGTTGGAAGGGATCTGCTACTGTTGGTAGTTTGTCAACCATGAGCGCATGGGCATAAGCACCGTTGACGTCGCGTGTAGTTTTCCCCTGCTTGTCCCGCATAGCGAAACGATATGTTACCCGCAGAAAGCAGAGTTTTTCTTCATGTTAATATAGCTTTTATTCCTGCTGGGCTGTAATGTTAAAATGTTTGGTATTGGAAAGCATAGGCGACTCACACAATCTTACTGCATATAGCTACTTTCAACCATCTTCTTTGTTTGCTATACGTAGATTAAGTCATTGAACATCTCACCTTGGATTTCAATAGTTTTAGTAGTTAAGCCATTCCAGTTTATACATGCATATTCACTGATCGCTATCATAGTAAACATAGGAGAAATGGCACATTGCACAGTGATGTATACTAATTTGATTGCTCAGCCCAAAGGGCTTAATATTACAATTTTATGGCAGGATAACCTCACCATGTCAAAAAGACAAAGGAAGAAGGCCCCTGTGGTTGAAGAACAACCAGAAGTAGAAGTGGTCACTAAGACAGAGTATATATACGAAGATACAAAGTGCATTTCTGGCATTGAACCTGAATATCAGTGGGGTGAAATCTATAGACTGATCACAAGAAGAGAGGTTCCTGATATAGGATTGGAAGAAGAGGATATATATGCAAACATAGAAAGATCTGCAATTATGAAAGTCGCCACCAGACCAGAGTTGTTCCCATGCTCTGAAGTCATTGGTTGGATCCTGCCACACACAGACGTCACAACAATGATTATAGAAGATGTTAACAAACAGGGCTATGCTGCATATAGCCCCGGATACGTGGCTTTGGCTTATCACTTGCCCGAAGCCCAAGTGTTTCTGTCTAAGGACTGGTTGAGAAGTATTAGAATGGACTTGATAGAAACCATGAAGAGAATGATGGTGACTGGAAAACATTTCAGGACCAGAGTAACAGGAGATTATGATACTGCTAGTCTAAGGGTTCCATACAGATTTATAGCTCTAATGCTCAACAGAATCTTTGGGAGAGCTCATGGCAGGCTCTTCAAGCTAGAATGGGTCCCAATCATCTTTCATGTTGCCACCCAAGGGACAGTTTTCAACTGGGCAAACCTTGTCGCAAATAGTCTCTCTGCTTGCTTGGTCGCAGCCTTGGGAGGAGAGGCTCGGAAAAGGTCTGAGTTCTATATGTGTTCAATACTGATAGATTGCATATTCTGCAACCAGCCCTTCCCTGGTCTCAGGTGCATCTGGGACAGGGAAAGAATGCCCATCTATGATGCTTACAAACCTTTGTGGGCCCATCAATATCACAGCCACTACAGAGAAGTTTGTGAGCACTTCCTTATGCCCCTATACACACTCATTTTCCTGAAGGAGTGTGATTGTATGTCGAAAGAGGCCATGCAAGTGATAGAAGATTATGCAGACTATTACTTGACTGAAAATGGCATGTACTTCAGGATGTTTGGAGGATCAAGAGCACCCTCCTTGCTGCCCAAATATGCAACTGATTACATTGTCCACAAGGAGGCAATCAGACAAGTGTTCATAGATGGAATAGGCAGTTTTCTATTTGAACATAAGAAGACTGCTTACCCTCCTTTGCCATTTAAGCTGGGAAGCTACAAATTTACTAAGTTGAAACAGGGTGAGGAATTCGTAGAAGAATTAGGAAAATTCATTTTGGCGAGATGCCATATCATAGGAGTGACTCCCAAGGTAAAGTGGCGAAGCATTGTAAAGAACAAAAGGTGCATTTCGAGTATACCCACCATTTTGATAGGGAAGAATCTGTCTTCCGGAATGCCCCGAACATGACAATGCTAAAGAGAAGATTCAAGAAAAAGATCACTACCATAGGTGGAAAGGGGGATGAACAGGCAAAGGCAGAGGAGGAAGCCAAAAGGAGAAATGAAGAGGCTCAGAGATTGGCAGGAAGCTGCAGAATGGCTGCACAGCGAAGAGGAAGAGAAAAGAAAAGTTGCCCAAGAAGTGGCTGAGAAAGCCCAGGAAGCAGCTAGAGAGGCAGAGGAGGCAGCTAGAAAAGCAGCGGAAGAAGCAAAGAGAAAGCTCGATGAGGAGCTACAAAAACATGAGGCAGAAAGGCTGAGGTTGACCCAAACTAAAACAGAACAGTCAGCTGCTGATATAGCTGCAGAGCAGACCCAAGAGATGGAAAACCTAGAAGTGCCTACTGCCAGCACACCTGTGGCCCCCTCACTCAAGTTAATCCCTTTTGTGCAGAAAAAGGGAGAAGAAATGCCTGACTTCAACACCGTGTTTTATGATAGGGTCACGAAAAGGATAATCAAGAGGACAGAGAAGAAGGTTGAAGCAGGAGATCTAGCAGGAAAAATGATAACGGATACGGCTGTTATGTTAGGAACAGACCTAGATCCAAGATTCACCCTAAGAGCTGGGACTGCACTAATCAACGCCTCAGAAGACAACATGGGTAAGGTAATAACTGATTTACAGCAATCTAAGAAGTCCTCTGCTCAGTTGAAGGATACCTTGAGGAAAGAGAGAGAGGAAGGAAACAGGTTGAAGCGAAAATTTGAACACTTGCAGAGGGAGATGAAGACTGTTGAAGCTGAATTGCAAGTCCTTCAGGAAGAGAGACAGGCTAGGGAGACTACCCAAGAATGCCTGGAAAAGGTGCAAGCAAAATATCAAGAGCTGAAGAAGGAGAAGGAGCAGTTGCTGCAAAAGGTAGAAGAACTAGAAGAGCAGCAAAAGATCCTCATGCAGGCCAATGATTTGCACACCCAAGAGCAGAACAAGGAGCATCAAGAGCAAATCACCTCTCTGACCACTGCTCTGAAGGAAGCAAGAGAACAGCAGGTCAACCTCCAGCCATTCAAAGAACATGTCTTGGCCCAGAAAGCTAGAATGCTCCAGCTACAGACTGCTCTAGAAGAGGAAAGGTGTAAAGTCCTTCAGATCGATAGCCGGTTAGAGGAGATCATGGAAACCTCCTCTTACTTTGTGGACAGATCCCAGGATGTTCTTGAGGTCTTGAATGCCCGAATGGCAAGGCTGGAGAACAATGCAGAAACTCCAGCAAAACTACCGTCAAAAGACCACCAAGCACTCAAGAGAGATCATGACCTAGTGGAGTTCGCTGTCAACACCACTGAAGATTTCAAGAAGGCCGTCAAAAGAACAAAGGGAGCGTGCTCAGAATACTTCAGAAGGATCCTTAATACATACAACCGATGCCAGACAGAAGTTGAACATAGGCTTGATGAGTTCCCGAACCATAAATCCTTTATAGAAATATTGCAGAAAAGATATCAGGATGAGGAAGCCAGAATGCAACATATTAAGGCCATTGATGACGAAATGTTGAGTAGTGAAGTAGGCCACTCAGCCGTTAGTGTGCAGTTCCTGAAAGATCAACTTAGGTTGAGCCTAGCCAGGATCGAGGCCATAAGGAACCAAGCTGCAAAATTTGAAATCAACATTCAGTTCTTGGAGCCCTGCGCATTTGAAGGGCTTGCTGCTGAAGCTTCTGCCTAAAAGAAGTTTCTAGATTCTCAAGTGGGACCCTCCTCATAAAGGGCTGGTCGAGGTTGTGATAATGTAACTCTTTTGTAAAAAACCTTTAGGAATGTGAAAGGTTGGGAAACGAGGGGTTGGGAAGCCCAAAGGTCACTTTGGGCGACCGGGAAGCCCAAAGGTCACTTTGGGCGACCCAACAGTCTTACCTTTTTGTATAAATACAAGAAATGTAAAGGGAAGAGGGGCTTTTTCCCGGTTAGACTGGAATCACTTGTAAGCAGAACTATTTCTTTTTGCAATAAAGATATATGGTTTGCCTGTGGAGAAAGATTGGTGGGATTTCCAAATGTTATGCTGTGGACTGCTGAAAGACGAACTATTTTGTTTTCCAGTTTGTTCATTCATCGTGAGATCGTTCTAACTCTATGACCTATGTCTTTGTTGAATGATTTCTGATTTATTTTGTGGAATGATCACTATGAGTAATGTATGCTGCTTATATAACAGTTAGCTATCTGATTGTTAGAATATCTTCCCTCATTCATGTGTTGTAAGTATGAATATCAGCTACCTGTAATTTCTGTTTATAATGCATGAATAATACACATTACTCACAATTAAATTACTTTTGGCTCCCCGAGGATAGGTCGATAGATAAATAGTTAGTTCATTTCATAGCTGCACAGGTGATCCAGATGATGGTGAGCCTAAGACAAGAGGTAAGAACCTGCGCATCACATTGTGACTGCTCCCTGCATCCTTCACCACCCTGCATGGTTAGTTAGGCATATGCATATCATCCTTAAGTCGAAAATACAAAATTCCGGTGGACCGGGCCGCAACCGGTAAAACCTTTGTTTTTTTATTTCTTGACCTACGGTGGCCGGACCGTAAACCGGACGGATTCCCTATACCAAACAGTCAGCGGGCTAGTTGGGAACGTTGACTGGGGATAATCCCTTTCTATTGTTGCCTACGAATTTCCAGGCCTCAACACCCCATCATCACAAAACAAAATTGAAATGTTGACCCAAGATTTGTTAAAATGTGGAGTCATTTCAAAAAGCATAAGCCCTTATGCTGCTCCAATAGTGCTCGTTCGAAAGAAGGATGGGTCTTTTAGGTTGTGCATAAATTATAGAGGACTCAACAAAGTCGCAATTAAGAATAAATTCCCTATTTTGTTCATCGATGAGATGATAGATGAACTTCATGCAGTCAAGTACTTCTCGAAATTAGACCTGAGATCAGGATATTACCAAATCAGGTTTAGATTAGAAGACGTAGCCAAAACCGCTTTTCGTACTCATGAAGGCCATTATGAGTTCAGAGTAATGCCCTTTGGACTAACTAATGCTCCAACCACCTTTCAAGCCGCAATGAACGAATTGTTCCAACCATATTTACAAAAGTTTGTATTAGAATTTTTTGATGATATCCTCGTATATAGCAAAACATGGAGAGAGTATGTTCGACACTTAGATCAAGTACTAACCATCTTGGAAGAGCATCAATTTTTTGCAAAAATGTCAAAATGCACTTTTGGAAAAGAAGAAGTGGACTATCTTGGCCATATAATATCAAAAGGAGTCAAAGTCGATCCCAGTAAGATCAACGCAATCATTGAGTGACCCCAACCAAATAATATCTCAAAATTACGAGGGTTTCTAGGCTTAACAGGGTACTATCGAAGATATGTGAAAATTTACACCCATAACAGAGCCCCACTAACAAACTTATTGAAGAAAAACTCATTTCGATGGAATGATTAAGCAAAAAAATGCTTTGAAGCACTACAGAACATTATGTCATCCACACCAGTTTTAGCAACCCCGGATTTCACAAAACCATTTATCGTTGAATGCAATGCTTACGGATTGGGGATAGGAGCAATCATGATGCAAGAAGGTCATTCGATAGCTTTTGAAAGCAGGCAGCTCAATAAAAGAGAGAGTTTGAAATCCACGTATGATAAGGAAATGCTTGCCATTATACATGCTCTAACAAAATGGGGACAATACCTCCTAGGGAGCAAAATCTTGATAAGAACAGACCACAATAGTCTTCAATATCTCCTTCAGCAACAAACATTGTCAACTGAACAACAGAAATGGATAGAAAAAATTGCTACATTTGACATGGAGATACTACATAAGCGAGGAAAGGACAATGTAGTTGTTGATGCCCTTTCCCGAAAAGATGAAGGTGTCAAGCCTTACGCAATCTCAGTTGCAATTCTAGATTGGTTAGACGAAATTCGAGGAGAATATGCCAAGGATCCAAACACTTGTGCCCTAATCAAGGTTCGAGGTTTGAATGGAGGAATGACATCCTTTGGTATAAAGGAAGAATCTACTTAAGCCCTACATCTCGGTTTAAAACCAAGGTGTTAATAGAATCTCATGACTCCCCAGCTGCAGGCCATGTAGGTTTTTTCAAGACTTACTACAACGCCAGGCAATCCTTCTACTGGAAGGGGATGTATAAGGACATTCAAAAGTATGTAGCCGAATGTGATACATGTTAAAGAAACAAAAGCGAAAAAAGTCACGACTCTAGGGATACTCCAGCGGCTTCACATACCAACCCAAAAGTGGGAGGAAATTTCCATGGGTTTATCGAAGGGTTACCTGTATCCGAAGGCAAGGACAAAATCTTCGTGGTAGTGGATCGCTTAACAAAATATGCGCATTTTATGGGTATTAAGAAAACTAACTCCACCAAACAAATTGCTGAAGTATTTTGTAAAAATATTTACAAATTACATGGGTTTCCCAAAATCTTTGTAAGTGACAGAGATGCCAAATTCACAAGCAAATTTTGGAAGGAATTATGCAAACAAGTTGGGATCACTCTTAACATGAGCTTAGCATATCACCCCCAAACAGATGGACAAACAGAAGTTGTTAACAAATGTGTGGAAGCCTATCTTCATAGTTTCGTCACTGACAAGCAAAATAGACAGTTACAGTGGCTACAACTTGCAAAGTGGTGGTATAACTCCACCTATCATACGTCAGCGTAGATGACACCTTTTCAAGCATTATATGTTTATGTGCCTCCTCGATGGAAGGAACTCATTCAAGGAAATGTAAAAGTACCTGCAATAAATAGTCAATTTGAAGAAAATCAGAAGGTAATGCAAGTACTCAGGGATAATTTAACTATGGCACAAAATCATATGAAACAGCAAGCAGGTCAACATAAGACAGAAAGAGAGTTTGAAGTAGCGGATTGGGTATTTGTAAGACTTCATCCATACAAATCAATTGTCACTTAAGCAACAAGGAAAGAATAAATTAGCCCCCAAGTTTTATGGGCCATCCCAAATTATCCAAAAAATTAACCCGATAGCGTATGAATTCAAGTTACCAGACAAGAGTCGAATTCATAACGTTTTTCACATTTCCACCCTCAAAAAACAGTTGGGTCAACATCAAACTGCCTAGACAACACTTCCTACATTGGATGAAGGAGGGAAAATTGTATTAGAACCAAAAGCCATCCTCAACACCCGAGAAAGAAGACTACGTGCTCGCATCATCAAAGAATACCTCATTAAATGGAAAAATTGTCCAGAAGAAGACACTTCCAGGGAAACAAAGAAGTTCATTCAGCAATACACGTCCTTACCTTGCTTTGAGGACAAAACAAACATCTTAAAAGAAGAGGGCAATGTTATATTATATATATATATATATATAATTTGATATATATAAAAAGAAAAGGAAATAATAAATAACATATAATAACGTTAAAATTATAAAGTTGTATAAATAAATTGTAAGTAGTCATGAAACAACATGACTTTATGAAAAGTCATAATTATTCCCCGTAAAAAATGTATATATACAGGATCACCTTTGTAAATAAAAACATCATCAAAAACTTATGATAAATACTTATTGTTTTATCAGTCATCGTGAGCTAATACTCGCTGCTACTGTCGTCGTCCAAGGTCCAAGCCATCGAGCCACTGCCGACCAAAGTCTGTTGTGCTCGTCGTCCGCCATTCTTCTCCATTACCAGTCTTCCCATGATCTCCAAACCCGCGCTCTTCTCCCACCCCCGCGTCCAACACTCCCACGATCTTCACCTTCCTTAGCTTCCCTATCCACCACACTCTCGCGTCTGCTCCACCCTCCCTACTTCATCTACACGCCAAGACCACGCTCCATTCGCAACTATCGTCGCTCCTCACCACTTGCGCGTGCACTATCTGCACCATTCAACACACGCTACACCCTCGTCTTCACCTGCTCGCCCAATCCTTCTTTCGGAGCTTCCTCTCCCTCTCGTGCAGAGCCATTTCCCTACTCACACAGCTCCCACATCATGCGTCCGCTTTCCGTAGCCCTCCTCTACTCCACGATCGCCACCACCCGCCTCCAAACTTAGGCTTATCAACCTGCGAATTAGCCTAAAAATTTTAATAATAATATATATTAATATTACTATTTAAAATATATATATATATATATAATATAATTATTTAAAAACAAAAGAAAGAAAAAATATTATTGTTATATTATAAAAAAATATAAAATATAAAATATAAATATAAAAAAAATAAATTTATTATTATTATTATTATTATATGTTGACATGATGCTAATGGGGCACCCTTCAGTCCAAGAGGCTCAAGCTTTTAAGAAAAGTCTTAGGCTTTTTTGCAAAAGCTTCAGGGCTTGAAGTTAATGCTCACAAATCACAGGTTTTTTTCTTTAATACTTCTCCCCCTGCTCAAAGGAATATAGTTCGGATTCAGGGTTTTTCCAAAGGAACCCTCCCATCCAAATATCTGGGGGCTCCCTTAGGGGATGGCACCATCAGGAAGGTGTCCTAGCAAGACCTTTTAGATAGACTTAAACACAGGTTATCGAGTTGGATTCATTGTCCTCTGAACCTGCCAGTAGGTTAATCCTGGTCAAAGTTGTTCTTCAAGCAATGTTGATTTACCTCTTCTCTATGCTCTCAGTGCCAAAGTCAGTTATAAAGGAAATTAGAAGCATCCAGAGGAATTTTCTTTAACGAGGAAGGGGAGAGAAGTCCAAACTTGCCCTGGTGGGATGGGACAAAATTGGTTGCCCCAAGGAAAGGGGGGGTTTGGGACAAAATTTGTTGTCCAAATCAGGTAATTAATCTGGGTATGATGGTAAGGTCCGTGATTGGTACGTCTGTGGGTGAGGGAAAGTACTGGCAGGCGGAGGGAATGTTTAGACAGGTTATGGCAATTATGGCTTCCTCGGCCTTATATCTGAGGGATTTCCTCATTCTCCCCATCGGTTTTCTTCGTGAAGATTCAGTTTTTTTGCTCCTGCTGAGGGAAAGCCGTTCGGGGAGGTGTTCAAAGATAGTTTAGCTTCTGGTTACATGTCTCTCTGTGTGTGGTTTCCTTTGCGTCTTCCCAAAATGGCTCCTAAACGAACCATGAATGTGGAGACTAGGATGGGGTCAGGCAATGCAAGAAAGCGTGAGAAGGAGAAGCGGCAGGGAAGGCAAGGGGGTTACAGGGGCAGAGTAACTCAAGCCCAGACTCAGGCCCAAGAGGCCTTTAAAGACCGCATCCCCCTGGAGATCCAAGGAGAGATCGAGACCGTCGAAAAACAGTTGTAGGAAGAAGTTCAGACAGTGTCGATTGAGGATATCCGGATGGAAGTCGAGGAATGGGTTGTGGACCCAAGAACCGCTGCCAAAAGGGTTGCTGCATGTGATAGGATGATAATGTTATACTAGGTGATGAAGAACTTAATATCGCATGTGTCCATGGGTGGTGGTGCCAAAAGGAAGGGGGATGAGAAGTTGGTTCGTGCCTGGAAGGATCACAACGCAGATTGCAGGCTGATGCACTACAAAATTGACTTGATTGTGTCCCGTCTGGGGCTCTAGTTTTACAATCCAGGGATGCAGAATGTGGAGTGCGGAGGACCCAGTATGAGGTCACGTCAAAGAGGGGATTAGAAGCAGGTTGGAATCGATGCTCCGAAGCTGACTGAGGGAATCCAACTGACTGTTGCCGAGAGAACTAGCCTAGGGGACCACTCCAAGAACCTGGTTTGATTTTCAGATAATGGCTCTGTGCGAAGTTATTTTCCGTTTGTCTTATAGTGTTAGTATAATAGTCATAGATTATAGCAGACTTAATGATAGGCAGTATCTTCTTTTTTGGGCATATGTTCATAACAGTGTGATATTTTTGAGAATGTATGTAATGATGGGCAAGACCGGTGATGCTAAAACTATGCTACTCTGAAAAAGAGCGATATGTATCTGGTTTGACTATGAAGTAATATAATCTTTTTATTTACAAAAAAAAACATGACTTTATGAAAAGTCATAATTATTCCCCGTAAAAAATGTATATATATGGGATCGCCTTTGTAAATAAAAACATCAGAAAATTATAGTAAATATTTATTGTTTTATCAGTCATCGTGAGTTTTTGTGTTGCATTATACAAATCAATTGAAAAATACATATGAAAAAAAAAACTAGATTTCTAATCTTAATATTTCCACAAACTATTCGAGGGAACAACACCCAACTTGAAATAAAGACAATAAGGAATTCACCTTTGAAATCTATCACATAGCATAGAACCATCATAACCATCAATCCATTAAGTAGTGAGAGGGATCAAAAGAGACCTAATACCATGTTCGACTATAACAAAATATTTCCAAAAGACCAAACACCTTGAGCAATCGCTCACACAAACAGATAAAAGATAAAGACACCACGTTTTTACGTGGTTTAAACCCTCGAAGAGGGAAACACTCCATAGCCCCAGCCAAATAGCTACATGAGGCAATATTATTATGCAAAAGAAAAAGAATGTTACAATGAGCTCTCATAATCGATCATCAAGCAAATGACCCACCATGCTCTTTAAATACAAATCATGGACTAATCAGAAGTTAAGCCAAGGATCAGTTAAGATCGAGGTCAAAATGAACCATCGAATCACTAGAACATATTGTGACTATAGATTACATAATTACAAATGCATATTAATGCATACTAAAGAAACACACTTTACCTAAAGATACATTATAAAAAGTTGATCTTAACTAACTCTTACGTGTCTAAATATCCTAACATGCCCCCTTAAGAACAACTTGGTATAGGATTGAAGGATTCACAAAAGTGACACTAGGAGAACGAACGAGGCATTAGAGCCTAACCCCCTTAATGAAAAATTCTTGAACTCCTAACATAAATCTTAGTTTTGAAAACTTCACTTCTGTATGAGACTTTGTTTAGATGTCTGCAACTTGATCATCTGTAGGGCAAAAGAGCACTTAGAGAACGCAATTGTGAAAAATTCTTTCCAATGCATATTAGCTCAATGTGTTTGTTGCATAAATGTTGAAGTGGATTTTTGGCAAGCTTGATGGTACTTTGATTGTCGCACATGTTACGCTACATCTGTACCCAACGCACCTTCAGATGTGCCCCAAGGAGAGAGAGGCCATTTTTTACTAGGAGGGGTGTTATTGAGCAATGGTGGTCATGGTCGAGCCCTTTCATCCTTCCTTTAGGAGTACTATGGCTTAATGGCACTATTGACTGCCCTCTATTGGGGTTTAAACCCTGGAGTTGGTGTCTGAGGCTCGTAAGGGTTGATCACTAGGTCACATGACCCCACACCTTGTTTGCTTGCTCCGGTGGCCTCTGCTTCAACTATGAGACCTCGGTCTCTCTTCACAACCATCTCAAACACCCTCTTGGCCCTTCAACAGGCTAGCGCTCTCTCTCCTTGGTCTCCTTCCTCAAAGGACATTATCTTCTATGCTGGGTCGTCTTGTTGCCTTAAGGAGGGCGTTGAGGGATTTTACAGCATTTTCAAGGTTAGATGGCACATGACACCTTCCCACCAGCCTTTTGTTAGGAGTGATTCACTTATTTTAACATTTTTTCGCACCTAGGGAGAAAATACCCCAAGTAGCCTACTATAAGCCTACTTTAGGCCATTTTTATATTATTTTATGTTATAATTTTAAGTTGACATTTTATCATTTCTAATTGACATTTTAAGGCATGTAGGCCTGGATATTTTTGTAAAGTGAGTGTGAGAGGCTATTTATAAGCCTCTCCTCACTTCATTTTAACATAATATAAGTCGGAGAAAACAAGGTGCACTTATTTTATCCAACTAGGGCTCTTTCAAAGTGATGTGCACCTCTTGAGAAAGATGATTTTCTGGGTTTGCAAGCAATTTCTTGAAGTTCTTTGGTTCTATGCTCTTGCTAAAGGTGCTGCTTTGATTTGTTGGCTAAACACTTGCACAAGGAGGTATCTAAGGCTTTTCTTGATCTCTCTTTATTAAATATTGATGAATGATGCAAGTTCATGGATTGAATGGCAGCTATTAGAGTTGCATTTTGTCTTGGCTAGGTCATTTTTCAGCCTTTGGTCACCTTGGTTCACAGAAGTACGTCCATTGTAGGAGTCCTTCTAGGGTTAGAGCCTTAGGTCTTTAGTTTTGTAGCCAAACCTAAGACAAGCTTCTCAAAGGAATCTTGATCACCTCATTAGATGCCCTAGTGTTAGGGTAAAACCTTAAAACCCTTACCACAAACCTCTCATCCATTTCTCCTCCATTTTCTTTGAATTAGCATATGTGCATATTGCATTTTCATGGTAGAGTTAGCATAGGTTTTAAGTCTGCATTTTGCATCTAAAAACGCTAAAAATCAAAATTATAATTTTTTGTACTTTTGGGCTCTCCTATAATTTCGGCCTACCCTAAGGACCCCAAAAACCATAAAACGTCAACTTTTTTTGGTTGCTGCAAACCCTAGTTTCTGATTTGCCCCAAAACAACCCTAGCTCCACCCTAGCTAAGCCTCTCCTCAGTCCTCAACTCTCTTCTTTTCTCCCCTAACAACAATGGCCTCGCTCCTTTACCCTTGGTCCACCCTAATGCCACCTTTCTAATCCTCGGCCCTCCTTCACTACTCACTATCAAAAAATTGCAGACTATCAACCTAACTATCCTTAACCAGTCCCTAAAACTTCCTTAAAGGACCAGCGCTCCCTTACCTTGCTTTGCTCTCCCTCCTAGCAGCCCTTTGACCCAAAAAAGAAGGCCTTAAGGCCCTTTCATGGTAACTTTTTCAATCCTACCTTGTTGTTGCTCCCATTCATAGTCCACACTACCCTATTTACACAGTCCCTAGTGGACTGTGGTAACATCCCTAGGGCTTCCATACATAGTCCACGCTACCCTATTTACACAATCCTAGTGGACTGAGGTAACATCCCTAGGGCTTCCATTTGGCTTCTCCTGCTCCTACTCCTCCTCCTTGGACTAACCTCAGCCCTGTACAAACACATAAAAGGTTAGTTTAAATATTAGTTAATCAAGATCTAGGTAGGTATTTGTGAAAACTAATATAAAAGAATTGATATTAACCATGTTTGCATGTATATATCAGACCTCAGTTGCATTGAAACGGATAAGAGAACGAATACAGATACGGGGAGGGAAACAGATACGACAAATTTTGAAAAATGTTGGATACGATACGGCAAGGAAACAACAACAAACTTATATATATATATCAAAAAGGCCACGAGACATAGCAAACTAGCAAACTAAAATAGTCTTAAACAATTGTTTTTAGCAAACTAAAATAGTCTTAAAAAATTGTTTTTAGCAAAACTAAAAGTCTTAAACAATATTCTTCTATCGCAAGTGCCATAGATAAATCACCCACTGGAAAGCATTTAAATAAGAACATGTCAACTACTTCTAAACATCGATTTCAAACCAATGTTATCGGAACCCAACCAGTTTTGAAAAAACCGATCGGTTGGACCGGTTTACAGGAAAGACCGGCTCAAATCGTGAGGTTGAACCGTTTTTTAATGGTTCCTATCTGAACCGCCCAATTTCATGCCTGAACCGCCCGATTTCATGCCTGAACCACCCGGTTCCATACGAAACTGACCAAGTTGCTCCAAACCAACGGTTCCCTATGGAACCAACCGATTCCGGCATGAAACCTAAAATCCAAAAACACGTGTACTTTTATTGTTTTTTAAATGGAACTTTTAATTTTTATTTTTTAATTATCCACCTGTCAGCCATTTAGATGATTAACGGTCCATTGGGGGGCTATAAATGGAAGCCCGCCCTCCATATCAATCACGGATTTATGAATCATTCGTGGAAGAGTTTGAGTTTATCGTGGAAGATTTTGAGTTTGTCGTTTGCAGCTTGCTTGTGGACGCAAAATCGGGACTCAGGAGTATGCAAGAAGCAAGAGTATCTTGAGTTTTGACTGTTGAGTGTTACACAGCAACAGGAGTATCTTGAGTCTTGACGGCTAAGTCCTACGCAGCAGCAGGAGTATCTTGAGTCTTGATGGCTGAGTCTTACGTAGGAGGTAGACTACTCGTTTGAATCGATTTACGCAGGAGGCAGGCCGCAACGGTGCAACCTGCATAGTATGATAGTACAGGTGCGTAGAGTCGCTAGTTCAAACTTCAGATGTATTCTAGCTTTTGGAGATTGATCCCTAAGCTCATTTATTGCGTAGCCTTGAATGTGACTTTGGGTACTAAAGTTGATGAGAACTGTCAATTACTGAAGAGTCACAACAGTACTTAACTCAGGCATTCAATAATTAACAGTTAACTTCATCCTGGTTTTGTGTTGTACATTTGAAATGCTATTGATTGAAGGTAGTCACGTAGTGCTTACTCTTGCAGGGTCCTTGAATATTTATCTTGCAGGGTGGAAGTTGGAAGTTTGGAACTAGAAGGCTGATTTAAGGAGGTTTTAAAATTTAGAAAAGCAATTGATGACTAAATTTTCGGCTGTTTGAAACTTTGAAGGCTGATTTTTGGGTTGAGTTTTATGATCTTAGGAGCTACTCTTTTTGGCTTCTTGTCGAGGTATGTACATTGCAGTGTGTACAATAAAATCTTAGTTAATATTCTTCGCTATTTTTTGGCTTTTAATAGTAAATAAGAATTGATAGGGTTTTATTTGCAGATTCTTATTTGTTGGCGCAATGGCTCCTAAAGACAAGAAGGATCCTGCTTGGAATCATTGCCAATTGGTTGTTGGCAAAATGGTGTGCAATTATTGTCAAAAGGAAGTTGGTGGGGGAGGGATTCATAGAATTAAACAACACCTAGCCTATGCAAAAGGGAATGTAAGAGCATGCCCAAAAGTCCCTAATGATCTAAAAGCTGAGATCGTAGATCTTGAAGCCTACCAAGCAGAGATGCAAAGAGAGATAGGCAAAGGTGCATTAGGAATAGGAAGTGATCCTCAAGATAGAATCCCTAGTTTTGAAGAATCATGCACTTTTCCTGTTGATCCTTATACAAATCCCATCCAAAAGAAACATACTAGGAAAGAAGAACTTATAGGTGGCTTTGGCAATGGACCTAGTAGTACATCCAATGTGAAGAGGGCCCGTAGTAATCTTGAGTCATTCTTTGTACCCCGCACCATCCCTGGTGCTTAATCCACCATTGATGCTAAATGAAAGAAGATGGAAAAGGATGTTGCTTGGGAATGAATTGCTAGGTGGTGGTATGATGCAGACATACCATTCAATGTAACCAATTATGCGTATTATCAGCCTATGATAGATGCTATAGCTTCATGTGGTTCGGGCTTCAAAGGCCCTAGTTTTCATGATATTAAAGGGCCACTTTTACAAAATGAGGTTCAAAGAATAGATGAATATCTCATAGAGTTCAAGGAGTCTTGGAATAAAACTGGGTGTACAATCATGTCCGACGGATGGACTGATGCAAGATATCGAACCATTCTCAACTTCCTAATTGCTTGCCCAAAAGGAACTATGTTTCTTTAATCAATGGATGCATCTGATCAAGTCAAGGATGCACAATTATTATTCCGTCTCTTGGATGAAGTAGTTGAGGAAGTGGGAGTGCGAAATGTTGTCCAGGTCATCACAGACAATGCATCAAACTATGTTACAGTTGGAAAATTGTTAGAGGAAAAACACCCCACTATTTGGTGGACTCCATGTGCAGCCCATTGTTTGGACCTCATGCTTGAGGATATTGGCAAAATTGAGTGGGTGAAGAAGTGTGTGGAACAAGCTAAATGCATAGCCAAATACATCTACAACCACACATGTGTGTTGAACCTTATGAGGAAAAACACGGGTGGGAAAGAGCTTGTTAGGTCAGCTATTACACGAGTTTCCTCCAAAGGGAAATGATGAGACCCAGAGCCATTCTGACATGGTGAGAGGATTGGTTCCTTCCATGGTCAGATGTAAGGGCTGAGCCATTCTGTCACGGTGAGAGGATTGGTTCCTTCCATGTCAGATGTGAGTGCTAAGCCATTCTGATGTGACTGTAGGATTGGTTCCTACATGAAAAGATATAAGCACTGAATGCCATTCTGGGAATGGAGGCGCCTGGTCAGTTACCAGGTAGCTCAGTCTGGGACTAGGGGCCATTATGATATGACTGTAGGATTGGTTCCTACAAGATCAGATGTGAGCGCACGCCCTTTCGAACATGCATGTTGGATTGGTTCGTCGCATGTGTCGGATGTAAGTGCAGAGCCTTTTCGAACATGCATGTTGGATTGGTTCCTCACATGTGTCGAATATAAGTGTTGAGCCTTTCTGACATTGGTTGTCAGATATAAGTGCAGAGCCTTTCGGCATGGAGGATTGGTTCCTCGCATGGCCGAGTGTAAGTGCAGAGCCATTTCAACATTGGTTGACGGATGTGAGTGCTGGGCCTTTCTGACAAGGTTGTGGGCTATGTTACCACATGGTCAGATGTGAGTGTTGAGCGTGCCTTTCTGATATGATTATAGGATTGGTTCCTACATGATCAGATGTAAGTGCTAGGCGGGCTATTCTGACTTAGGGTCAGATATAAGTGCAGGAAAAGACCTCCACGGAGGGTAGGCCTACAACCAGCATGAAAAAGGGCTGGCTCTGTAGAACTTCCTATGACAAGAAGAATCATGAGATAGCACCCGTGAAGATTCAATGTTGATGATCCAGCAGAGATGATCCAGATCTAGGGATGATCCAGATCCAAAGATGATGCTCCAGAGATGATCCAGATCGAGGGATGATCCAGATCTAGTGATGATGATCCAGATCGAGTGATGATCCAAATCCAGGTGAAGATGACTTGAAGATGAAGGTGACTTGAAGATAGAGATGACTTGAAGGTGAAGATGACGAAAACTCGATGATGATCTAGATGATACAGATACGAAGACTCATGCTGACAAATTGTGTCGAGAGAATACCTTCCTAGTTAAGAGGGAGTGTTGATGTAATTGTAACTTCGAAATGTATTCACTTGTATTTCTTATGTATTTTTACCCGATGTTTATTCCGGGATGTATTTGTAATGTACTTGAGTCATGTCATGCCTCGATGTTCCTATCGGGAAGTTTCTATAATGTAAACAAGTCATGTCAAGTCAAGGTGGTTAACTCTCCTATTGTCTAAGGGTTAAAGTCCCCGCAGTTTCGGGGTACTAGGGTTATTAAACTCACCTAGTGAAGTCGGCCCTAGTTGGGTTTAGTCAAGTCGGGAATTAGTATAAATAGAGAGCTAGCCTCTCTATTTTTCACACACTCACTCACACTCAGTTGTAGCGCATAGCTGAGGAAGAGAAAGACACTTGGCAAGGAAGAAAAAGGTTACTACTGTCGAGAGATCATCTTACTGTTTTTGGGTTTCACTTTGGTGTTGATTCTATCTCTGAGGAAGTTGCGGGGTTTTCTCCATTTATGGTTTCCCCAAAGAAAAACACTGTGTTCATTGTCTCTTGTGTTTGATTGTTGTGCTTGTTGTTCTCTCAGTTAAAAGATCCTAATGTTATGCTAGCTTAATGTTAAAATTCTAACAAAAATTTGCATAATAATTGTTTGAATTCACATGGATGCACATGAATATATATATATATATATATATATATATATATATATATATATATATATTGAAAATGTGAATATTTAATGTATTTTTGCTTAACCAATTTTTTGATCCGGTTTTTGTCCGGTTCCGGTTCAGTTTCGGTTCTTGAGGTAGACAGGTTCAACCACCGATCCAGTTTTGATAACATTGTTTCAAACCCTGAAATTACTTGATGGATGTATCCAAATGTTACAATCTAACAAATATTACGCTGATTGAACCTCTAGAAAAGTGTTGAAAATTGTGATTAAACACAATTTTTTATGTAAGCCAAAGACTCAACTATGTTGTATTTGGGTTGGTCCATTCATTGGCGAGACAATCAACTAGGCAAGTGAGAGTCGAATGACCAACCAACTGGTTCAAAAAGTGACTAACCGACTGGCTCATAAAAGGCCTAAATTCACAGGATTGTCTATGATTTGCCACCGACTTCGATATTCAAATTTGAGATAATCAACCATGTTTTAAGGGGATTATCAAGCACTCAAGTATAAATAAGTGAGCTCATGTTTTAGTGCAACTTAGGTGTTACTATGATGACATGCAATATTGAACTCTATGCCATAATACTATCTCGAGACACTAATGAGTTCCCTTGGAGATGTTGTTTACGTTTTATGGTTTATACTAATAAAAATGCTTGAAATAAGATTAAAATATCAGATGCATATCATATGCAAAACTGGCTAAACGACGCACCATCATAATTCTCTCCAAGACATAAGGAGAGGGATATGAGTGTACTAGCAATGGAGTAAATAAGGCCATAGGTCAAGGGTTCATACTAAGTCAAAAAGGAAAAGAAGAAAGCTAAAACTTGTTGGAAGATTATTAGAAATATGTGTTAGTTTATGTACCCCTTCATAAATGTAGTATGCTATTTTGTATGGATAAAGATGCCATCGTATCAATTTTGATATGCAAATTGTTGTATCAAATATGCAAGTCATTGGGGTTTATTTGAAACGAAGTTGTGAGGAGATGGCAAAAAAACTGAATGAAAAATAAAAATGGCAAAAGTCATTGTACTTCTACACTAGGCTGTAAAACTAACACTATAGTAGACAAGCATTTGATACAATAAAATGTCCACAAATCAATGATTTTTTGAACCAACGGTAAGCCTCTATCAATTTTGGAAAATTACAATGAAATAAAATCTATGAGACATAAAATGTCAAATTACCATTCACCAACTAAGGATTAAGGTTTTGCTCTTGATTTATAAGCTTTGAGGCTTTATATCTAAGTTTTGAGGTTCAATTTAGAGTTAGGGTTTTATAGTTTGCCTTTAGGGTTATTTATTTGTTTATTTTCATGTCAAAAAATCACTATTTCTAGTTAAAAACTTGCCCTACTGCAGCTGAAACGTTTCAGAAAACCAGGAAACTGCTGGAAACGTTTCAGGAAACAGCTGGAAACTCTAGAAACGTTTCAGGAAACGGCTAGAAACTCTATAAACATTTCAGGAAATGGCTAGAAACAGCTTGGAAACATTTCGGATTTTTGGATACAGCTTGGCGACGTTTCAGTGTCGTTTCGAAGCTATATCCCCTCCGTTTCAGTTTCCAGAATGGGGAATAGTGTTTCCCCTCCCCTTCCTAAACGTTTAGTGGTAACTTAGTATCAGACTGTAAATATTGATGTTACTTTGAATATGATCATAGTCTAAACACCATTTTATTGTTATACATTGCAAATAGTCCATTATCGTCAACTCTTGGTCGTTCTCACCAATGTTTTAAAACTCGGACTCGGGGTCGGAATCGATCAAGGGTCAACTCGAACTCGGACTCGGGGTCGGAATCGATCAAGGGTCAACTCGAACTCGGACTCGGGGTCGGAATCGATCAAGGGTCAACTCGGACTCGGACTCGAAATCGGTAATGACTCGGCCGATTTGAATTTAATGACTCGGATTACTTAAAAAATACATAAAATATTAAATTTTAAAGAACAACATTATTTTAAAGATTTTAATCCATGCTTGCAAAGCATTAGAAACAAAATATCTAACGTCTACTCATGCATATACCATATAAGTGTGAATATATCAAAATGGCATCGATTGTACTGTGCAATACATATCTAGAACAAAAAACATAATCAATGAGGCCTAAATGGCTTGTAGAATCCAAAACACAACATGCTATGACGCCACTACATCATATGTCAATGATCATACATCTCTTTTTGTTTAGCCTTCTCCTCTTCAAATTCATCAAACTGTTGTTGCAACTCCAACCTAATCTCACCAATAAACTCTAAATCAACTTCCCATGGGGCAATATTTCCTCTAACAGCAGCCAACTGTTGTTTAAATCTATTAATGCCCCCTCCTTTAATCCATGTCTTGCAACACTTGCAATACATTTTCCCTTCAATGACATCAGCATGGATCCATGCCTGATCTGTTCCTTTTAAGGCCAATCTAGAATCTAAATGCAAAGCAAATCTAAACATGCAAAGAAAAAAGAAAAAAATCTTTTATTTTGGCACCAAACAATAGAAAACATGACTGATATTTGTCAATTTAATGAGAAAAAAAGAAACAATGGCTAGTTGGAAGCTAACATACATCTAGGTAACAGAAAACCAGTCTCCAACAGTCCAACTCCTCCAATCATGTTTATTGTCCTTCACGGTTGGACGCTCCTCCAAGCCTCCATGAATCCAAACAACAATAATGCCAAATGCTCACAAATGTCTTACAACAAAAGTGTGAGGCAAATAGAGGAGCAAGGTGTCATCTTATGGCCTCGGGATATGGTTTGAATAAGAAAAATCTTAAAAATAAAAATAAACATGTTATTTTGGAGTCTGCATTCTTCTGGGTGTTTGCCACAGCTGACTCGGGTTGCAACTCAGTCAACGCAGCTGACTCGGACCCTAACTCGGTCGACTCGGACCCAACTCGACCGACTAAGTATAAAATCGGCCACCCGAGCTGAGTTGCAGGTCGAGTCAACTCGACCGGGGATCAACTCGCCCAACTCGAACTCGAACTCGGTTGGTTTTAAAACATTGGTTCTCACTTTGTTTGTTAGTGAATGATTGCATAAAAGCTTGGCTAGTGCACAATACACGATTTTCCTATGAGGTGTGTTAATGTTCAAATTGTCTCATACTTGGATGTAAAACAGTCCTAGAATGCATGATCTATTTAGATAATGACATCAAATCCATCTTCTTACTGCTTGATTTATCACTAATATACTGTCATAGCTTGGCTGCCATACTTGTGCATATACAGTATTACATTATGATCTGGATAATAAAAATTGGTTATGTTCTTGCTTCTATCTAATGCATGTCTTACTGCTATTTATTGTTCACTTACTGTAGACATTTAAAGAGAATTAAATGCTTGTAAGGCATTGGTCACTAACATTTTACACAAGACATAGTCTTGTTCTCCCTAGTGTCTTCAGAAGGGCTCTCCCCTTGGAGGTTCCAACTCTCCAAAGCAGTTTTCGAAGAGTGACTAAAGTGATAGTGGACACTCTCTCCATAGATTGTCTATCAGTGACGAACCGTATGAGTTCATTTGGTAACAGCACCAAAGTGTAGTCGGATGTTGTTGCTCGTATCCAAAATCTGAAAAGATTTGTCGAAGTCACAAAGCTTCTTAATTGGCACTAACTACGGCTTGATACTTTGTTGCTACTGACAAAAGAGTAAGAGCTTGATACTCTATTGATGGTACTTTGATACAAGCCCAAGTGACAAGTTCAGATCCAAGACTAAAAATATAACCTGCAGTAGACTTCCAATCATTAGGGTCATCGGCCCAAGCAAAGAGCCTTGGCCCAAAGATGACCATCTATTTGGAGCATTATTCAAGGTACAAAGACAACATGATTGCCTAAACTCATACACACGAAGACATTGAATGCATGCTCTTGGGATTCCTCGAGGGCAATTTTGGGAGTGATCCCATAAACTTAGAATAGACTAATCACTTCTATAGAAAGATGGGACTTGTCAATACTATCGTTTATAGTAGTCGAATATTCAAAGATGCACCTTATCTTTATATGTCCTCTTTACTACGAGCATAAATCCAACTTAAACCCGGATCTATTAAACACCGACAAGGATCCAATTACTTGAGGTATTTTATGAGCCGATATGAATTTTTTAATTACTTTTTACTTTTTATTTAATTACCTTTTACTTTTTGATAAGTTATGAGCCAACATGAATTTTTTCAAGTACTAATGTATTTTTGGGAATCTTACATTACGTAACATAATGTGACAACATCTCCCCCATACTGCACTGTAGAGCACCTCAGTACTCTTACTGCAACAAGATTAGAGGTGACTATTATTGCCTTTGTCTAGATTCAAGAGGCACCCCTTCCACCTTCTTCCACTACCCCGATCAAAGTTGCCTCACAGTCTTCATGGGAGAGGTACTCCAAATAGGGCCCAATCCTTCATTGCTCCATCTCTACTAACAACCATTTTTTTAAACCAATCAACTCGAATAAAAAACAAACAATTTGATTAGTTTAACCTTCATCAATTTTGAACCAATACAAATCTCGGCCTAGAGATCAAATATGGTGCCCAAACCGATCGAGTTAGATCTTGACTCGACCAGTTCGACACCACACCAACCTCAAACCAACTGATTTTGCATTAATTCGATCGAGTTAATCCAATAATGCTCAGGGTGCACGCTTGGAAGGTAGACAGAGATGTTTTAAAACAAATGCCCAGTTTTGTACTAGTGACTTTGAAGTCGGTAATATTTAATGATAATGTTAAATTCTTAAAGTAAAAGTGGCATTCTCCTTATTTTTTATTTTCTATCATTTTACTTAAATTTAACATTACCATTAATTGTTTCAAGATGTTTGAGAGTGGTTCCAACCTCATTAGACTCCATATGCAAAATGTAGAATTTTAGATCCCATTCAAAATTCATCAAACTTAATAGTTTTCAGGATTTCAAGATTGCAACGTTTCCACTAGATTTTATCATGTATGGGGGTAAGGGATTGGAATTTAATCAAGCACAACAACTTTCTATGTACCTTGATGTTGGTGGTGTTGATGCCTAATTAGTAATTCTTGAAATTGATTAAACTCCTTTGTCTTACCTTAATAAAAATGTACCCTTCAGTCAAGCAAAATCACTAATTAAACAAGGAAGCTTTTCTACCTTATTTTAATGCTTGGATTAAGAAGTTTCATCAAAAATGTAGGGTGTTGACTAATGTCCTTGGAGGATCAGCTTTGAGATTCAAGGTAGAGGCCAGGGCTAGAGCCTAGAGGAGGGGAGAACAAGGTGCTATTAATGAATAGGAGTCCGATATAGGCAATGATTTTGATGATAATGTATTTTTAATATTGATTTAGATATGTATCGCACTTGGTGCCATTTTGATATATTCACCCTTACATGACTAGACTTTGCATAGTTTATCTCTAATGGTTTCGAATCATAGCTTGGAATGTTAAATATAATTCTTTCATTAAAATGTAAAATTTAATGTATTTTTTAATAGTCCAAATCATTGAAATCAAACCGCTCTAGTTCATTGCTAGTTTCGGTTCTTGTCCAAAATGACCCTCGACCAGTTCAACATCGATTTCGAGTTTTAAAAGATTGGTAACAACTCCCAAGAGGATCACTACTTACATCCAGGTTTCCCTGTCGGATCAAGTTGGCACAAGACACTTGAAGCATTATTAAATCAACAAATCCCATGGACTTTCTCAAGTATCACCATTTCAACCTCCCCAAAGGGAGTGTCCTACATCTCTGAGACCTGTGAGGAGGTACCGCTCCAAGGCATAGATCATGCATCATGACCAAAATAACAAAAGGGATAAAACGAGATGGACTCTAGGTTGAGATACTCCTAGTCATCAAACCACCTCACAACCAAATCGAGTTTCTTTCCTTCAACCTTGCATGGTAGGAGAGCAAAGCCCCCTCAATTGTTCATTCCCCAAGTCACCTCAATCTTGGCCATCCTTCGAGGGGTTTCATTTGCCATTGCATCAACCCCTCTACAATGATGTTGCAAAAATCATTTTGGGGTATATATCATCAATGTCCCAGTAGAAACTTATCAAAAAACATAAGTGGAAATATCTAAAATTATCAAAAAATATCAACAAGAATAAACTTAGACCTGAAAATCTCAAAAATATAGAACAAACCGGCAATATGAAAAACTAAAGAAAAATAGGAGATAGTTGAAACACTACTTTATAGTGATCAGCAACTCCGACAACAAGCCGGCATCTCAATCCCCTCTCTCAACCTCGAACAACAAGACCAATAAGGTTTGACACCATCTCTCCCTCTTTAAAATAGGGGCAAGATCCCCAATCTCAAGGGATCTCAATACCCTCCCTCACCTCAACCATCAAGACTAGGGTAAGATCCCCAATCTCAAGTGCTCTAACTATATCACAACATCTACATTATCATATCTTAATGTTGAACTAATAGTCTATATCTCTTGGCTAGAAACTAAGCTCTTTTACTTCCTTTGGCTTCTTTCATTCAACATGGCCTCGGGAGTTGCTTTGACACTCCCACAATGTACTAATACTAGATATATCTTTTACTCCCTTTAACTTACTTTTGTGGTCACTTGTTGACTTTTAATAATACTATCTTCCCTTGTCTTCTTATATTGCCAACCCATGAACTCCCTTTGGAAAATGGAAAGGCATCCATACCTTCGAGAATTTTGAACAACTCCTATTTGGCATGCATGGCTTAATACAAAATCCCTACCTCGACTTTTGGTCATCATCTTCCTCTTGTTTTGTTCCTCCTATCACCCTACATACATGGTTCTTGTCTAGTACAAGCATGACACTATTTTTTTGCTAAGAGATAGTTTCCATGTAGTAAGCATATGGACTTGAAAGGATTGTTACCATTGGTACAAACCAGTGAAGCACGACTCACGTGCTACTCACAAGTAGGGCCAAGTCAAACCCTGCAGCGAGTACTCGACCACGACTCGCTTGGCTCGGTAGACTCGTCGGATTCTGCATACTCGTCGAGCACTCGCTGGAACTCGGTCATACTCAGGCAATGGAGGGAAAAAAAACACACGATCTTTTACCCGGACATCAAAAACTCGAGCTTCTGATTGATTTTTTTGGAGGGAAACGGGACGTCTAAGAGCATATAAACACCTCCTGTCGGTCCTAGTAACTCAATCAACCGTTTCTGAGCACTTCGAAGTTCAAATTTGTAGCAGTTTGCCAAGTGCTTCGAAGTGCAAATTTGTAGCAGTTTGCTGAGTGCTTCGAAGTGAGTTGTGACTGCAATGAGTTCTGAAGTGTGAGCAGTTTGTTGAGTCTGGGTCGTTTGCTGAGTTGTGAGCCGTTTGTTGAGTCAGGCTCTCACGTCCCAGCTAAAGGAGGCTGGAGTTGCTGCTTCAGTTTCCGTCCAGCATTGTAGACAGGTTCCAACTTCCGTCCAGCAACAACTCTGTTTTTTAATTTTATTTTTCAATTTTCTAACTATGTTTTTTTTTAATATTTATTGTCTATTATTTTAAAAAATACATAATCTATTTGTCTATTATTTAAAAAAAAATACATAAAAATACATAGTCTATAATTTATTGTTTATTAATTTAAACAATATGGGCTTGTATAAAGATTTTTATGTCCATTACATGATCAAATATAGGACTCTTCTCTCTTCTCAATGCTCATTACTGATTTTTCATGCTGTAAGAGTCCTATATTTTTAAATATGGGCTTGTTTTGTTTTTTTAAGTAATAAAAAATTAAAATCTGGTTAAAATTATTTACTGTTATTTAAAAAAAAATGGTGAAGTGATAAAGATTTTAAATATAGTGTAATTATAGGAATTGGAAGAATGCTTTGGTATTGTTATTGGTTTAGTCTATGTTTGATAGATTTTGAAGTGTAGTTGGGCCCACAAATTTTGGCTACTTATTAGAAATCACAGTCAGAAATGCTTATTCCGTTGATTGTGTTGTCCCTTGTGGCCGAGTATCTCAGCCCACAGGGCATACAAACAACACAAACAGCCTATGTGGCTGAGATACTCGGCCCACAGGGCATACAAACAACAAAAACAAATGTGTTTGTGTTGTTTGTATGCCCTGTGGGCGGAGTATCTCAGCCACACAGGCCCATGGGCTGAGATACTCAGCCACAAGGCACAACAAAATTACAAAAAAAAAATTGAAATAAATAAAAATATTTAAAAATGCAATTTTTTTATTCAATAAACAGACACTACTAAATTTTAATTTTACAAGGATGTTCTAATTTTAATTTTAAATTAGAGTTTTCATTTGAATTATTTAATTTATAGGTCGTAGTTGAGTTTTCATGTTTTAATTTTGATCTTAATTTATAGTTTTCATTTGAACTTCTTTTAGTTATCTCATATTTTTTTTTAAAAGTGCGCTGGCCCTGTAGGATGTGGCTGAGTATCTCAACGCACATGCCCTGTGTGGCTGAGATACCCAGCCACAAAGCCACACTTTCTTAAAAGAAATCATTAGATAACTAAAAAATAAATAAAAAATTAAATTTAGACATGAATGTACAGTATGATGATGATCATTGAAATTTGATATCGATAATTAGTATAAAAAAATTAAAATTAAAATTTAGAAATAAATTTGTGATCATTGCTAATTGTTTATTAATGTACAACATTTAATGTTTTTGGAATTCAGATTCCAGGGCACCTAAAGCCAAGGCTAGAAGGCCTCTTGATTCAGCGTGGCAATATTGTATGAGGGTGAATCCCGATGATGACCATAGGGTCATTTGCATTTTCTGCTCAACCCATATGTCTGGGGGCATAAATAAGTTGAAATACCACCTTGCAAGAGTTGCTGACAAAGATGTCGTGGTTTGTGACAAATGCCCTAATGAAGTCACAGCTGAAATGGCATCTACTCTAGATGCCATTAGAGAACAGAGTGAAAAGAGGGCAAGATACAAGTTTGAAACTTCCATGGTAGGTAGAGATTCAATGGGACCATTGAATCCAAGTACAGGAAGGTCCTCCACATCAACTGTTGCAGCAAAGAGAAGTATAGCTTATTCGTTCTTCCTTCCTCGTACAACTCCAGGATCTCAACCTTCCTTGGAGAGCTTCAACGAAAATAAGAGAAAGGAGGTTGATATAGCAATGAGGAGGTTTTGGTACCATAACAGCCTTTCATTTAACTATGCAAAGTCATATTTTTATCAGCCCATGGTTGATGCCATTGCAGTTGTTGGCCCTGGATACAAAGCCCCCTCCTATAATGCACTTAGGGGGAAAGAGCTTGATGAGGAGCTCGAGTGTGTTAAGGAACAATTGGAGACCATTAATAAGTCATGGAAGTTTACAAGTTGCACAATTTTGTCTGATGGGTGGACAGATCAAAGGGACAGAACAATCATTAATTTTGTTATAGCTTGCCCTAAAGGAACTATGTTCCTAAAATCCATTGATGCATCCTCGCATGTAAGGGATGCACATCTCATTTTTTCATTGTTAGCTGATGTTGTGAAGGAAGTTGGGGTGGCAAATGTTGTCCAGGTAGTCACGGACAATGCAGCAAATTATGTGGCAGTCGGAAGGTTGCTTTCTGGAAAATATCCCACCATCTTTTGGACTCCATGTGCTAGCGTAGTCTTGATGCTGGAGGACATCGAGAAGATGGAATGGGTGCAAGCTATTGTGCAAGAGTGCAAACAAATAACCAAGTATATCTATAACCATAATTGGGCCTTGAACTTTATGAGGGAATAAACACAGGGTGTACTCAGTCGCTCTGCTATCACACAGTTTCCCACAACCTTTCTTTCCCTCCAAATCCTTTTTAATGAGTACCAAGCTTTGAGACGAATGTTTTGTAGCCAAGAATGGATATATTGGAAAGATAGCACAAAACCAGATGCAATTGTTGTGAAGCTCTCTCTTAAGAGATNGCCACTTGTAAAAGTCTTGAGGATCATGGATGGAGAGAAACCTGCAATGGGATACATCTATGAGGGCATGGATAGGGCCAAAGAGGCCATCAAGACTTTCTACAAGGGGGATTCATCAAAATATCTCCCTATATGGTAGATTATTGATTCCAGGTGGTAGAGGCAACTACATTCACCATTGCATGCTGAGGGGGCATATCTCAATTTGAGCTTACTCTATAATCCAGACTCTAGCATTCAAAGAGATCACGAGGTAATGAGAGGTGTCATGATATGCATTGAGAAGATGTTCCCAGATCCAAAAATTCAAGACAAAATCAACTTGCAGCGTGATATGTACAAAGAAGCATCCTGCATGTTTGGATTTAGCTCAACCTAGCACCTCAAAGACAAGAAAATGCCATGTAAGATTCGATTTGTAAAAACTAAATTGTTAGAACTTAGAACTTAGCTTGTAATTGTTCAATTTTGGCATTGCAAAACTTGTAAATTTTTATGTTTGTTTTATTTTTTTCAGCCCATTGGTGGATAGATTATGGCTCTGGGGCACCACAATTACAAGAATTTGCCATCAAAGTTCTAAGTCAACCTTGCAGCATTTCAGGTTGTGAGCACAATTAATCGGTATTTGAATACATCCACATCAAAAAGCGGAACACGTTGGAGCATGAGAGGTTGGAGAAGTTGGTTTACATCCTACTACAACCTTCAAATGCTCACAAAACAAATGCAGCCGAAGGACTTAGATCCAATTTTATTGGATGATATTGAATTAGAGTCTGATTGGGTTGTGGAGGAGGAGTTCCCTAACAATTTGAGCTGGTTTAATGAAGAGTCTCAGGATCTCTCCAGTTTGCCATATTCTCAAATGGAAACTCCAAATACACCTACTTCACAGTTGCTTCAGTATGTCGATGTTGGCACTAGCTCCTCGAGGGCTTATTGTACGCATAGTCGTGGTTAGGCATGAGACTCGAGTACATGGAGACATTGTATATTTTGGTTTTCTATTTCTGTTATGAGAATGAATTTTGAACTTGCTGCCATTTCTGATTTTTAAATCACTATGGTATATCCTTTATGGTATATGGTTTATGGTTATAGTTTATGGTTTATGACCACTATGGCTTATAATTCATGAATCTATGATCACTATTTAATTTTTGCATACAAAAATTGATTGTGTTTATGAAATAATGTTATGAATTATTGCATAGATTGTAGTTTATAACTTGTATGGATTGGAAATGTCTTTAACCTCTATTTTGTGCCCAAATTGTACCATATTTTGTTTCCCTATTTGCCCAGTCTTGCCGAGTCTGTCCCGAGTCTTTCCCGAGTCGCCGAGTCATATGCCAGCCGAGTCTTTGCCGAGTCCGAGTCGTGCAACATTGATATAAACCTATGTTGAGTTCTTGATCATCCTGAAGTTGTTATTTTTGCCTAAATCTTCCTAATATGAGAACAAGTACTAGGAATCTTAAAGGGTTGCATTGTCCTTACTGGAATTGTAACCTGGTTGGGATCTCTGCAAAAATGGTAGCCTGGCTGTGAACAGTTCCCCATGCAATTGAGAGTTCTGATGACATAGAAATGGCTGAGCTAGTGTGAGTGTTACTAGGCAAGAGTCCCATATGCTAATTGTGTTGTTAGCAACTGCTAGATGAATCTTCACCAGTTCAGCTGGCATTCAGAATCAAGATTCAATGACAGCTGGTATTGTCCAGCTCAGATCATACAACATTGTTTCTAGGTGGTGTCTGCGTGAGAGTACAAATTATAAACGCTTCAATGAAAATTTCAAGTGAGATCTTAAATAACTAAATACAGACTTCAACTGACCACCTTCAGTCATTCATGTATAAATAGTCTCATATTTTTTTCTTAGTTAAAAATGGGTAGAAGGATTAGAAATGCAAACTTAAGTATGACTAAAAACAATTCTTGTGTAATGAATTAGGACTTATTTACTGGACCTGTTTCTCTCTTACTGTGATTAAGTTACAATATTGTTACAATATCCATCTTTACTCCATTGCAAAATTTTAGATCATTTCTTGCTACACATATGTTTAACATTTATTTAAGCTTGCCCAATTTAATAAATTTTAAGAACTCTATCAACATATCCTGGATTGTTCCAGAATTTGCTGCAGAATTACAACATAGCAACATTATAATCATCCTGTTTTATCATTCAATATCATTAAGAATGGATTCTTCCAGAATTTGTTGCAGAAAAAAAACATAGCATCATTATAAACATCCTGTAGTTGTCTCGTTATAAAATAGCAGTGGTTGCCTCTACAAATTGTCAAGAACCTTGAGTTCGATGTGTCTTGCTTGTGGCCACTACTTGTTAATTGCCTGCACCTTTTCTACAAGCTAGGGCAGCAACAGCCCCAAGGGTTAACGCTCAAGCAGTCATGACCCAGACATGAGATCTCTTCCCCCTCAGGGTTAGACTCCATCATCAGGGCCATTGGTTTAACCCCATTTACCATCCATGGATCATGGGGAAGTACTTGGAGGGTTTTCCACAATGTGCATTCCATCAGGAAAAAATTACCGAAGGCAGCAACAATATTATTAACAACTATACTGATGTAAAGCTGTGAGATACCACTGTTCTAGAATCCAAAGAGTGTTGAAATCTTTGACCATGGACAGGCATGTAAGCACTGGAAGTACACTTTTTTCTTCAATAAATAGATCAATCATCAAATATGACTTCTTAAGTTCTTTCTGTGGGAAAAAAATTATTAAAAAAAAAAGTGACATCCCACCATCTCAGTGGCACCAACTTATCCCCTGTTAACAGTTCTAATTTCAAAACAATCAATCTTCAAAGTTCAAATAACCATTGCAAATTATAATTCTTGCAACAGAAAACTAACATCTTGAGCAATTTATGACCTTTGTATTAAGTCTCTACATAAGACATTGCATACAACAGGCACTTTAACTGAATTGTCTGCAAGTATTCTATCCAAATGATTTATCTGAATGTATTTCTACAAAAACCCTCTGGAAACAACATGGTCATGGACCAGGAAGACATCCTGTAACAAGGTAATTTTGAAAAAACTTGAAACAATCATAATTGGTAAGATATAGCATGTAAAATGGCACAGAATATTTCAATTGTCCAATTAGAACTAACAGGTTAGATGCATACTGTATCAAAGAAATAATTAGGCATTTTGTAGTCTGCAAGAAAGATCTCCTTATGCGCCTCCATTTCTGCTTCCTGACCTTGAGAAGATAGAGGCTGTATTGCAACTGTACCAGTCGCCTTCCTGAGAAAGAGAGCAGATCCCTAGCATAGCGTCATCTAATTAGTAATCTAAAAGTAGCACAAATCTAAATTTTAATAACTAACTGAATCCTTTTCAAGAAATAAAAAGGCATGCAAAATGAAGCTACTATGGCAAATGCATCATGGACCCAAAGGGACAAGTGTATGACGGCACAATTGCACACATTTTTCACATTTTTCTGTGTGTATGTGAAAGAGAGAGAGAGGGCAGAGATTAAAAAAATTAGAGAAGGGATTCACATAACTAGTACTCTAGGGTAAGGCTTGGTTGATATGACCAATTGAATCGGAACTACCTGGGTGAATAATCGAACAAGTAATGCTGGCATAGCAAAGCATCTTGATCGATTCTTGATAGCCCTCTTGCTTCTTGACTTTGTTGGAAATTTCCGTTCTTGGATAGTGTGTCTCTAAGGATATCAGATCATTTTCCTATTATGCTTGAATTGAGGAATGATATTGAAAAGCCAAAAGCCCCGTTTAATCTGGCTTGGTCTTCAGATGAGGATTTCCACAGTTTGGTCCACAGGGCTTCGAGATCTTTTAATCTGAGCTCAGATGTTTCCGCAAGTCAGCAACTTGTGTCTTCTCTCAAGACTGTCAAGGAAGTGGCTGTGCCATGGGTTCGTGAAAAGATGTTGGCCAAAAATAGAGCTTTGTCTGATTTACATCGGGAACTAGGAGATATGTATTCTTGTTACCAATGTTATCAGGCTCTCCAAGTCTGGCGGGTCTGTACGAATCTGCAGCAAAACGAGTACTCGATAGAGACTCGCCTGGCAGAGTCGCCAAACCCGCCAGAGATGGTAATGATAAATTATTAAAGTAAAAGTGGCATTCTCCTTATCTTTCATTTTATATCCTTTTACATAAAATTTTAGCATTACCATTTATTGTTTCAGGATGTTTGAGAGTGGTTACAACCTCATCGAATTTCATATGCAAGAAGTAGAATTTTAGATCCCATTCAGAATTCAACAAACGTAAGTGTTTAGGGTTTCAGGATTGCAACGTTTCCAATGGATTCTATCATGTATGACGATAAGGGATTGGCATTTAATCAAGCACACCAACTCATCTATGTACCTTGCTGTTGGTGGTGTTAAATGTTAACTCCTTTGTCGTGACCATGGTAAAAATGCACCCTTTGAGTATTACTTATTAGGCATGCAAAGCTTTTTCTACCTTTTTTTAATGCTTGAATTAGGAGGTTTCATCAAAATTGCAGGGTGTCAACTAATCAGAATTCAACAAACTTAAGTGTTCAGGGTTTCAAGATTGCTACGTTTCCACTGGATTCTATCATGTATGACGATAGGGGATTGGCATTTAATAAAGCGCACAACCCCTCTATGTACCTCAATGTTGGTATCGCTGAGTGTTAACTCCTTTGTCATGACCTTGGTAAAAATGTACCCTTCACTCGAGCAAAATTATTTATTAGGCATGCAAAGCTTTTTCTAACTCTTTTTAATGCTTGTTAGGAGGTTTCATCAAAATTGTAAGATGTCAACCAATATCCTTGGAGGATAAACTTTGAAATTCAAGATAGAGGAGCCTAGTGGTGGGGGGCACAGGGTGCTAATGATGAATTGGATCCCAATATAGGCAATGAATTTGATGATATGAAGTTATTTGTTGTAGCATGAAATTTTGAAGATTTTTGGACTTTAGAGGCGATTTAAATCCTCCTTGTTTATGTATTTTGGGTTAGATATGGATTGCACTCAATGCAATTGCAGTTATGAATAAATAAATTGATCAGTTCCATTGATCCAGTTGAGCAAGATGATGCTCCCACAGATATGGCAATAAGCCGAAAAAGACCCAGATGGGCACGACAGATTTTGTAGAATGAAGAGGAGCATGAAGTTCCGCATGGAGCAGATGGGAGGCCAAATTTGGTGCCAGCAGAAAGAGGGAGTCGATTATGATGAGACATTTGCTCCTATGGCTCGTGATACTTCCATCAGATCGGTTATTGCTATTTTAGCTATGGGATGAAAGATGTATCAGATGGATGCCAAGACAGCCTTTAATAAAAGTTGTATCAGATGGATGCCAAGACAGCCTTTCTCAATGATATTGTTGACACATTACTTCTTGGGATTAGGAGTCGGATAAAGGCAGAAGAAGATTTTCCTAGGTCAAGGAAATTACACCATGGATATGTTGAAGAGATTCGAAATTTTGGACTGCAAGTCCATAGCTACTCCAATGGATGCAAATTTTAAGAAGCCGAGGGATTCTACTTCAGATTCAAATTTGATTGATCCCACCATGTATTGCCAATTGATTGGGTCCTTGATGTATCTGACGAACACAATACCAAACATTTGTTTTGTTGTGAATGCTCTCAGTCAATTCATGTGCAAATCGAGGCAGATTCACTAGATTGCTGCAAAACATGTACTCAGATACTTACGTGGCACTATGGGATATGATCTACGATATGACTCAGCTTGTGAGTTAAGATTGCAAGGGTTTACAAACTCAAATTGGTCCGAATACACTACAGATAGGAAGAGCATTTCAGGATGTTGTTTTCAGTTTGAGTTCTGCAGTAATTTCCTAGTACAATAGGAAGCAGAATCAGTAGCTCTCAGTACTACAGAGACCAAGTATATGACTGCTACTTCAGCAGCCAAGGAAGCAGTTTGGCTTCGTAAACTTCTTGCAGGATTGTTGGCCAGATTCTAGAGCCAACCGTGATTCACTGAGATAACCAGAGTTGTGTGCAAATGTCAGTGATTCCTGTATTTCATGACAAGTCGAAGCACACAGAGACTCGGTATCACTTCATACATGATATGGTGCAGAAAGGTGCAGTCGAGCTGTAGTATATTTCGACAGACGACCAGACTACAGATGTTCACACCAAGCCTCTTCCCAGAATGAAGCTTGAATACTTTCGCGGAAGACTTGGAGTAGAAGAGAACATATCCCTCCTTGAGAGGGAAAGATGACTAAGAGACATTTACCATACTTTCACCCAGATACCTCTACTCGTCCAAGTTCTCAGCCAGGTATGGGAGAAATCCCATCGGCACATGAGACAAGCAGGTAGTAGATGGTCGGGTTCACCCAGGTACCTCTGCTTGTCCCGGGACTCAGCCAGGTATGGGAGGAATCCCATCAACAGATGAGTCGGACAGGTAGTGGATGGTCGTGTGATTGCACAAGTACCTCTACTTGTTCAGGTTCTCAGCCAGGTATGGGAGTACCCCATCGACAGATGAGATGAACAAGTAGTAGACGGTCGTGCACGTGTGCTCATCCAAGATCTCTAGCCAGGTATGGAAGTATTCCATCGATAGTAGAGACGGATAGGTAGCACAAGATTCTCTCTCAGACATCTGGATACAACAAATTTATAAAGACAACCTTCAGTACGTTTAGAGATGATGGAGACAATATAGATGTACAGATGAAACCCAGATGATGATGATGCTGATGAAGACCGAAGAATATCTTCCTTGTTGAGAGGGAGTGTTGGAGTTTGTGCAACTTCATAAGCTATTCTTATTGTCCTCCTTCGGGAGTTTAACTTGTTGTAATTATTCATCTAAACCCTAGAAAGAAAAGCCAGCAATAAAAGAATAAATAAAATAATAAAATATAAAATTATTTGTTGCACCCCCAAGTGAAGTCGGCCCCAGTTAATTTCTGAGTGGCAAAACAGTATAAATAGAAGGCGCCCCTCCTCATTTCAGCACACAATAGCAGCATAGCTGCTACACAGCAATTCGCAATTTTATGAGAAAGACAGCAACTCAAAAGTAGACTGATTTTCAGGGTTTCATATTTGGAAGGCATTTCCATATTTTTCTTTTTCTTTCTTCATTGTACTATGATCTCATAATTATCATCTCTAGACAAAGGTTGTTGGGTTTTTCCCAATTGGGTTTCCTAGGTGAAAAATACTTGTCTATCTTCTAGTGATCCTATTGATAAATGCAATTAAAATATACTCCTATAATTTATAAGAAAATCTAACAATATTATCTATTTTTATGAGATGATACGATAAAGTTTTGCATAGAATGTGGTTTTATAAATTATATAGATTAGAAATGTTATTAGTATATTTTCTTCTGCACAAAATTTACTATATTTTGAGCTTTTCTTCTATTTGTCAAGTGTTTGTCGAGTCTTAACAAAGTCTTATCCGAGTCGACCGAGTCCCAAGCCAGTCGAATCTTTGTAGAGTACGAGTCTGAAAACATTGCTTCTTTCTCAGATGGCTCTTTTTCGGAGGATAAAAAGGCTAATATTAAATGTAAGGAGGAGAAGTGTTCAAAACTATTGTTTGATAATGAACAAGAGTTGAGAATGAAAAGTCGAGTGACTTGGATTGCAGTCGGGGATCAAAATTCAAAGTTTTTCCACAAATTTTCTAGTCATCAAAGGAATCTTAATACAATTTGGGAACTTAAGGATGAGTCTGGCTCTACAACCACAGGCTTTCATAATTTTGCTATCTTGGGGTTAATTTCTTCTCTTATCTCCTTGGGGTTAATATGGACATGTTTGGAAATGAAATTACATACCTTAAAAATAAAATATACAATGATCATCAGAAAAGGTAAATACATCTGAATTTGGAAAAACAATTAAGTTTGTATAAGCAAGAAAATTGCCATGCATGGAATCACTTCAAAAGAAAACACAAACCCTAGAACCAACCAACTTATAGACTTAAAGACAACCTTAAGCTGCAGATGAAATGCTACCCGCTAACTAAAAGTGAACGTGTTTCAGCACAAGGTTAGAAAAAATAGATACAAATGAGCAAGCATAGGTAGGCACAGGCACAGCAAAGAAAAAGGAAAAATAGAGCGAAAAGGAAAATGAGAGTTAAGCTGAACCATACTACACAAATCCACTGAACTAGTACTCAAAAATAAAATTATATAAATGGTCAAGTATAAAAGCACAGACTGAATTATCCTCTAATAAAAAGTAGAGAGAGCATCTTAGGGCAGGTTTATATTATATAAAGCTACAAATTTTCTTGTGTGTTTAAGAGAGAGAGGGCGGGAGGGAGGGAGAGAATATCTAACTTTTCAATATTGAGAAATATTTTCCGACTACCGGAAAATGCTAAAATTATTGACATGGCAATAAAATATTGAGTTTTACATCCAAGATCCAGATTATACAATAACACAAGAATACTTCTAAAGGGTCAAGAATTATACAGGCACAAACATAATCTTAATTTTCTATGCCATAATCGTACAAAAAAGAGGCTTCAATCCACAAAGCTTTTACAAGAGGCAAGCAATAACCAGAGATAAAAGAAACTCTGGCTTTAATGCATATTGTGGCCTCTATTCACCATGCCTCACTACAGCAACATTATTAGCATCAATATCTTCACTAGGTGTGCAGCTATGAAAGGAGAGATTGAACTTGCTGCTGACCACTAACTGGCAATTGCCACCACTAACTATAATATTATAACATAAAATATGTGCAGAAGAGATTTTAAAGCAGATGAGCACAGGAGAAAGGAAAGTAAGAATATTACTTTTGAAGAGTGCAAAATGCCGCTTCCCTGCCACACGAGTACCTGCATAAATACTCATTAAGTGAAGAAATTGATGAACTTGGACATAATTAGGGAATGAATACAGCACAGGAAACATGCAAAGACACTTAGCTTTCAGAAGAAAAGAACTGCATTCCAAGAGTATACCTTTGGAACCGACTTTGGTTTGAAAGTGTAAAAGCAACTTGGAGAAGGTGAAGGTATTCTGGGGCAGATAACAGCCCTAGCCTGCAAGATAAGATAAGATGATTTTATTAATGTCCAACGAATGATGAAGAAGGCATCCATAAAATTGGCATCAAAAAGCCCTAACATTGCTATTCTACTCAAATGCATTGAAAATGTTAAGAAAATATTAGAGGATGAATTCCAACTGCCACTTATATTAGAACAATTATCAGTTTGACTGCGCTAACAAAGTAATCAGTGCAAAAAGATTATCTGAGATCCTTCCACAAGCTGTTATGATGGAATATATTTCAGTAAAGAAATTCCGTACTCGAGTGGAACTTATGAAGATAAAATTCTGTAGGACATGGCATTTAATTTAATGCAGTGGCCAAAGAGCATCCTCACAGGAAACTCGATTGCTTTGTTCATAAGCTTTTATCTCACTTATGACAACTATTGCCAGAGAAAAGTGAAAAACTAACTGCAGTTGCATGACCAATTACACGATCAGAGTAACATCAGGGATATTCAAGGAATGAATAAAATCATAAGCTTAACTCTAGCTACCCAAACAAGTTTAAGGACACCTCCCAGGGACTGCCGTGTCAAAGTGGCTTCCAGGTATATTACAAATAATTCTTTGTTAACGTATGAGCTTTCATGGACTGTAAGAATTTAAGACAAAGGCCAGAGAAATGGACAGAGACATAGTCGTGGCAAGCAGACTCTGGAGCTCTGTCGTTGATATTCTCATGGAATAGATACTCAATATTTTCAGACATTTGACAAGCAAGCCACATTTGACTGAGGGAAGCAAGGTGCATTTGATAGTCCAGTCAGGAGCTGGGGTGGCGGTAATCCATCAACTCTTTGAGTCTGTCCAAATATGTAATGGTACATTGAATCTAGACACTAGCCACAGAACCATTTAGACCCCATATTTGATGTGCACCTATGGCTGCGAAGCATAAGGATGCATACTTGCCTCCCCAAGTTCTTACAAATGGCCATTGTATCAAGCATTGGAACTCGAAATAGGCAGCCTAGAGCTTTTTACTTGACAATCTCGAGGTGCGACCCGGAGTTAGATGGAAGTGAACTAGCACATATGTACATGACAGTTTGAACTTTATGTGATCAAAATGACTTTTTAAGCTGGTCTCTCATCATTATTTAATATTATGTAACCTTTTTTTTATAATAAAATTTTGACTTGCAGAAACAAAAAGGAAATGAGAGTCTTCGCAAACAAAAACAAAAAATCGAGAACAAGGATTGGATTAATCACAGGCAATAATGTGGCGGATCCGATAACAGTCCTCGTGCCCGAGGAGAGCCGCAAAGAAATGGCCGATGCCAGTCCTAACCCTGGCCTCTGGCATGGAACAATCAACCTTGCCATTACACTATAAACCCTCTTCGCTTCAATCAATCATACAGAACCTAATACTCTATGAACCAAAATGAGATCAAATTCAGTAAATTTCTCTACATAAAAACCTTGCGGCTGAGAAACAACAATAATACACTCAAAATTTTAAATATGAAAAAATTTAAACATCCCATACCCAAAACCAAAAAGCCCAATCTTTATCTCTGAGTCTTGGAGTTCTGGATACCCAAAACGTAAAAGCCCAATCTTTATCTGAGTCTTAGAGCTCTGGTCTGGATATCTAAAGGTTTAAAAGATGGTCGTTCTATAGGGTTCCGAAACCAGAAATGACAGCAGAAATATGTATTCAATGTATATATAACAGGGATATGAAATGATAGGACCACACAAATTTTGTATAATCAAAGGCTAAACAAAATATGAGGCAGGAATTAGTTGGAGATTTATCTCACCTTTAACCAGAGCTGGACAAACAGGACTGCGTTCTGAAATGACTAGAGATGACCAAACACCTATGGGAGGACTTATATAGCTTGTTTTTACTATTTACTAATAACTATGATTACTTGTTTTTACTATTTACGAATAATTATGATTACTTTGATCCTACATTTAATAAAGCTTATACTTCTTATTTTATCAAATTTTCATTGGTTCGTCGTGATAACTTAAGAGGTGTTAAAACATAATACTCTTAGTGTACACTCTTGGATTCACGATGGTGCTATGGTGGAGAGAAACCCAAGAGACTGGTGTGGTGCTATGGCGTCTAGGATTCGACTGGTTGTCTGGGCGGAGTTTTGGGGTCTTGGGCTGGATCATCTTGATTTTGTTGGGTTGGCTGGGGTTTCATCTAGACAGTTGCTCTCTAGTTTAGACGTTTTCAGGTTTCTTTCTCTTACAAGTATTTGGTCGCCCTAGAGTTCAATCGGGCATCTTGCCCGGCCCAGTACCAACCAAGTTAAACAAGTGGGAATTTTTCACCTATGTCTCTTCTAGTGCACTCTTCCGGATTTTCAGGGGCTTTTGGTCGAATTTTTGTCATTTCATTTCCCTAGGTGTGCTAGGGTTTGAGGTGTTAGGATGTCGAGTTCTGCCTTGTTGGTATCAGATCGTGGGCCTAGTTTTCGGTCGATAGGACAACACCGGGTGGCCATGAAGGTCCCTATACCTGCGAGGGTGGTCGATGTGGTTTTTGGGCACAAGCTCCCTTGTCATAAATCTAACGGAAAAGCATTGGATCTCATAGGCGGGGGTGTTGTCACATGCGATGTTGGGTCGCAGTCGCTGACCGGGGTTTCTAAAACCGTTGGAGGGGTTCTTTCGCATGCTGGGTTTCTAAAATCAAAGGGTCACGTCCGTTTTGAGAAGGTGAAGAAGGGTAGACCCCTCTGTGTACTGGGTCGGGATGTCACATGTGATTGGTGGCTAACCTGTTGGTGATTGGTGGCTAACCTGTTGGAGAGGGCCCTTGTTGGGAAATTTGAATTTCGACGACTATCGCAGTCTGATATCATTGCCTCGGTAAGAGATAAATGGCAATCTTTGGTGACTAACATCCCTCGTATTCTGACCTTGGTGAATTAATGGGTGTTTTTCCATTTTCTGTTTGTTGAGGACCGGTTGGCGATTGAGCAACGATATTGGGTTATCGGCAGGGGTTCCTTGGTTTTGGCGCAGTGGCAGTTAGACTTCGACCTGTGGAATTCTTCCCTTCCTCATTGTCATATGTGGGTTATTTTACTGAAACTTCCTTTGTTTTGTTGGAACGTTAAGGTTTTTATGGGTATTGCTAATTTTGTGGGCTCTTTCATCATGGTGGAAGCTTCCTGCTTTACGAATGTTGAGCGGATGGCTCCGCAGGTGCTAGTGGACATGGATAATGTTGGTGGTCTCGCGGCCGATATTGAGGTGGTTTGGGAGGGGGGAACCTTTGCACAACAGTTGGACTACTAGCGTGTGCCATTTCGTTGTTTCAAGAGCAAACAGACGGGGCATCGAAAGGACCTATGTACGTCGAAGTTCAAACAAGACTTGTCCACTTCTCCGTCGATTGTCGTTCATGATGTGATTGAGGACATGAACTCAGAGGTTCACTTACCTATACCTTTGGATAATAATTCGACGAAGGCTTTTGTTGGTAAGTTTGTGGATTCTCTTCCTTGTGTTCTTAAATTCATGTCGGTTGATGAACTTTGTAATTCTGTTTCCTCTTCGTCGATGTCTTCCTCTGTTGCGGGTTTTGGGGCAACATTGATCCACTGCGACCCTAGGAAGGGGGATGCTAATGCTACCCTTACTAGTCTGCTACCCACTTTGTCAGTTTTTTATCATGTTACACCTATTACACCTTCTACCCTTGCTGATAGACCGGTGCATTCAGTGGGGCCTCCCTTTTTACCGGAGGATTTTCCTCAGCTATCTCCTCCTAACTCCTCCTTGTTGGACATTAGCATCTCTCCATCGCCTCTGGATGATTCCTCTCTTCCTTCTGTTGGGGGTAAGAAACCATTAGCCAGCTATTCCTTATCGGAGGATGTTCCTGGGGTGCTACCTATTTCGTCCATCTGTAACCCTAATGTGACTATTCGAAAGGGTCGCAGATCTAGAAAGACGATGTTGGATGGGGTTTCGGTGAAGCCGGATGATTTGGATGGGTAATGGAGAAACCCTAAGGTGTCGTCACTCTTTGACCTAGGTTTACCCCTCCCTACGAAGGAGGATGGGGATCTTGATATTCGAGCTCTTAGAGATTCGGCCCCTTACCTAGTTACCCCATGATTATTACCTCTCTCAATATTCGAGGCTTTGTTAGCGGCCCTCAGCATGCTGCCTTGAAACTATTTAAGGATAGGTTACACCTGGGGATTGTTCTATTATAATAAACTATGATCTCTGCTTTTGATGTGTGTTTTTATTTCCTTAAGATCAAACTGTCCTGCCTCGTTTGTTCGTTGGATGCTACAAGTCTTTCTGGTGGTACTTTGGTAGCTTGGGACCAGTCGGTGGCGTGTTTGAAGGCTTTTATTACCTGTGTTGGTATTGTGGTTGAAGGGAAGGTGTTGGGTTTTGAGCACACTATTCGCTTGATTAATATTTATGCTCCTTGCCAAAACCATAGAACATTTTGGGATGTGGTGGCCTTGGATGGATTATTGGATGGTCCTTCTTTGATCTTGGCGGGGGGNTATTCGCTTGATTAATATTTATGCTCCTTGCCAAAACCATAGAACATTTTGGGATGTGGTGGCCTTGGATGGATTATTGGATGGTCCTTCTTTGATCTTGGCGGGGGATTTTAACTGCACTCTCCATCCAGGGGAAGTTTGGGTCAGAGGTAAATTGTTTGATCCTATTGCGGATTATTTTCTTGAATTGTTTGAGTCGAGGAACCTCATTGATGTCATGGCCTCTACCCTGATCCCAACTTGGTCTAACAGACGGTGTGGAATTGGGGGTGTGGCTAAGCGACTTGATCGGTTCTTGATGGCAGAGGCCCTATCTAAGAACATTTGCAGATACAAATATTGGGCCTATTCTTTGGGATTCTCGGACCATAAAGCTATATGTCTTCAATTGGAGTTTGACTGTGAGCATAGTCATTGTCCTTTTAAATTCAAACTTATTTGCTTACAGGATCCCATTTTTTGTACTTTGATCCATGATTTATGGGACAACCAGGGGGAGGATGTTAGGTGTTCTAGGATCAGGAAGTTGGTTTCTTCTTTACACTCTCTAAAAGTGGAAGTTTGTAAGTGGGAATGTGATAAAATAGTATGCAATAAGGTCAATCTAGGTAGGATCGAATCTGAATTACAACGTCTGTCAGTGGGCACAAACTGATGCTTTTTTTCACTGTGGACATAAAGCATCGACTCATCGATTTGGAAGGGCAAAAGCGGCACTTACTGTGCATTATGGAGCAGACTTTGAGACAGAAAAAGTCGCGTTGTTTGGATGGTTGCAGGTGACAACAATACTAAGTATTTTCATCATTTTGCTTACGCTCGCAAATTAAACAATGCGGTGTGGGATATGAAGAATCCACATGGGGAGCTGATTAAAAGGTAATCGAGGATTGAAATATTTAGTCATTGATCAATTTGCGGGTATTTATTCTAAATCTACAAATCCTGATTTGCTCAGTTAGCTTAATGTCATGAAACTTTTCCCTCGTTTCTTTGAAGATGATGGTTGTGCATTGATTGGTGTTGTTATTTCTATGGAGGAGGTTAAACATACCTTAAACATTTTTGCGAAGGACAAAAGTCCCGGACCTGATGAGTGGACTGTCGAGTTTTATTTACACTTTTTTGACTTGTTGGGTCTTGTTATTATTGATTCCCATGATGAAACATGAAGGATTGGTGTTATTCCTGGTTCCTTGAATGCTACTTATATTACCTTGATACCAAAAAAAGGATAAGGCTAATTCTTTCCATGATTGTCATCCGATTTCGCTAAGCCATCTACTGTATACGATTATCACGAAAATTATTCCCAGACGTCTGAAGCCATTTTTAGATAAGTTTATTTCTGAAAATCAATTTGGCTTTCTGCCTAACTGATACTTATAGGATGCGGTTGGCATTGCATAAGAGTGTCTTCATTCCTTAAAGTAGTCAAAGAAGAAGGCTTTCATTCTCAAGTTAGATTTGGTTAAAGCCTATGATCGGCTTGATTGGTCTTTCCTCATACTTATTCTTATTTAGGTGGGGTTATCTTATGATATTTGCTCATGGATTAAGGGATGTGTTTCTTCTGTTCGGTATGGAATCTTGATTAATGGCTTGCCATCCTCTTTTTTTACTAGTAGCAGAGGTATTAGATAGGGATGTCCTTTGTCGCCATATCTTTTCATTTTGGCTATAGTAGGACTCAGTCTTCTTCTAAGGAATGCAAAAGCGCCCAAGGTGATCGAAGGGGTAAGCTTTGTTGGGATTGTGAACATTACCCATCTCATCTTTGTTAATGATGTTCTCTTGTTTGGTAAAGGTTCGGTGGCTGAGTGGCAAGCGTTTCATTCACTCGTTTCTCTTTTATGTGATTCCTACGGCTTGGAATTTAGCACAATTAAATCCTATTTTATTTTTTCCAATGTGGATGAAGCTGAGTGTGATGTGGTTAAGGTTGTCATGGACTATCAAATGGTTAATTATTTATCTGGTTTTAAGTACCTTGGCTTTATTCTCAAGCCAACTAGTTATATTTTGAAGGACTTGGGTTGGATCCTTAAGAAGATTGCATGGAAAATCAGATGTTGGTCAGGTCGATACCTCTCTTTGGGAGGTAGGCTTATATTAATTAAACATGTTTTGTAGGGAATATCGGTCTTTTGGTTCTCATTGTACCGATTTCCTAGTTTTATTCTCTCGTCTAGCAGGAAGTTACTGTTCCATTTCTTATGGGTTGGTAAATTCGATGGTGGGAATTTTCATCTTTGTGCGTGGGAGATCCACTCAAAGCATTTGGCATTTGGTGGTTGGGGGATCAAGTTTTTAGCTAGTTTCGATATGGCCCTTTGTGCTACTTCATTATGGCAGGGCCTGTTTAACACGGGCCTTTGGAGAAAAGTTTTAAAAGCCAAATACTTGAAAAGGAAGACCCTAGATTTATGGTTCAAGAATGTTACACTAAATTGTGGACGCTCCTCTTATATCTTGACTAGCTTTTTAGCGAGTTATCCGTTGATCAACCAAGCTCTCTCGTGGGTGGTTGGGAGAGGTATCCTGGCTAACATTGGGATGGATCTGATTATTGGGCTGGAGGGTGAATACAAACTGTTTGGGAATCTTCTTTCTTTACTCCACCATAAAAACTTGGTTTTCTTACAGCAGATTTGGAAGGAGGATTCTCTTGGTTTTCATCATTGGGTCAATGCTCAGGATTTAAATCTGGTTGGTGGACTAGGGGATGAATGGTCCATATATACTGTTGGTTTAAAACATGTGGGGCTTTCATTGTTGACTTGTCCTGATCAGTTAGTGTGGGAGAGGAATAAGGATAAGGGAAAGGTGACTATGAAGCTAGCCTATGATCTGATTTTTGAATCTTCCTCGGTGTTATCTGTGAACTGTTGGAACTCTTGGGTTTGGAAGGCTTATTGTCCTTTGAAAATTAAGCTTTTTGGTTGGCTTTGTTTAAATTATCATGTGCTTACCCGTGATGTGCTACAACTTAGAGGTTTTGTTGGTCCGAATAGATGTGTTTTATGTAGAGCTGAGGTTGAAAGTGTGAACCACCTCCAGGCTGATCTTAGAGGAGTTGGGTATGTATTTTCATTTGGGATCAATTGGGATAGGGAGCTTCTAGTGGATAACCTCTTTTTATGGTGTTCCAGCGTGAAACATCTCAACAATCTTCATCTTTTCGTGATATGGGAATGTTGGAAGGTCCGGAATAAAGTAATATTTGAAGATGAGTTGTGTTATCCCTCGATGGTGGTTGCTATAATTATTGGGGACTATTTAGCTTGGAATCCCATTAAAGTGAGGAAGTCTCACAAAATAATTCAGCCTCATTATTCGTTGGACTTCCCGATTGGTTTTTTAGATGGTGTCACGCATACCGGTATATGTGGTGTGAGTTTCGTTCTTAAATTAAATGCTCAGGTGACTGTTAAGGGTTGGATGAAGGTGGGAAGGGGATCAATTCCAAGGCATAACTTTTGGCTATTTGGGCTCTTCTTTTTGTTTCTAGGGAATTCAGGGTGGATAATATATGCATTGTGGGTGACTTCTAGATCATTATTGGCTGGGCTAATGGTGTTTCCAACTTCCATTCACTTATTTTTTAGCATTGGAAATCAAAGGTCTGCCTGCTGATCTCTTCTTTCGCGGACATATCCTTCATGCATGTATACTACGAGCATAATTCTGATGTATATTTATTATCAAAGCTTGGTATTGGGGTGATGGACTCCTTCATTCATTATGAGATCTGGAAGGATTCATCTTTATCTTTGAGGGTTTCTTTGCCACTCAACTAAGTATGTTTCTTTCCTAAGTATTATGGACTGGTACTATTTTGGATGATGTTTGTTGGTTTATTATCCAGGTGCACACCTGTACTTCTACCGTGCTTGAGTCTGATCTTGACAGATGTTTTGTAGAGTTGATTATCATGACAAGTGGTTCCAGATATGACTGTTTACAAATTTTGTCTAAGGAGTAGTTTGTATATGCATTACTGTAATGGCAGGTTTCAACTTTTTAATATAAAAGGTTGAACTTTTTTTGTTTTGAAAAAAAACTTAAGAGAGTAAACTACACTAAGGAGGATTTGCACAAGGATTCTAATGGTTTTTTCGGCGAAAATATGTTCGAATTTGTTGAAATCACAATTTGGGTTGTTGGAATTGCATATTCGGGTTGCTCCCAGGAGTAATCGAGGCCGTTGAATCTATTCCTGCAGTCAAAATTGCAACAATTTCAATGATTTTACCATTGTTGGATTTCGGAAAAAACCGCCAAAAAAATGTGCAAATCGTTTAGAGGTTAGCTCACTCCTAACTTAAGTATTTACCTAAGCCCATGGGGTTAAAGCAATTGGTAATGAGGAATTGAAATAAAAAGGTCTAAATGGAACGTTACAAGTTCAAATCCTTTTGGATACTTACAAAAAGAACTTGAAGTACTTACCTATAAAATCACTAACTTGAAACTTATCACAAAGTACTTATTTTTATCACATCTAATTGAAAATTGATCACATGATGAATACACAATCAAGAAGTATTCATTGTATTTGTTTAATCCTTATTTTTATTTTTTTAAACAAAAATGGTTACAGATTTGTATACATATATGTTCTACCTACCTGTAGCACAAAGGTATCTAGTGGAACTATCCAAAATTCTCCTAAAATTTCTTCAACATTAGCAAAATACCTGGTATTATATATGTGAACATAAACCCTAAGTAGAAACACATAGCAGAAATCACCATAGTAGCAGGTATTGGATATAGCCTGTTCTTCAATGAGAATCACCATTTGGATTTCGCGTTGGGGGTTGGATATGTGTTGATTGCATGGGCAGACCCGGGTTTACTATAATCAACCAACAAACACCTCAGCTCACTGGCCCTTTCGGCAACAGACCGCAAAGCGATCTGAAGTCTCACCCGAAGTGAACCTAATGGGTTGGCCAAGACTCAAGTGTCTTGGACCAGGTTCTGTGGCAGTCCTACTAACGCTGCGTAGCTCTTCTGTCTGCAAGGTCTCCTTGAGTACAGGTGCGACGCGCAACCTCTCCGTTGCGCAGCTCTTCTAGTCGCAGAATCTCTACTTCTGCGCGCGTCGCACAGTTTCTTCCCTCGTCGCACAACTCCCACTTACTCACAATATCATCCACCTCGTTGCAGCTCCGCGCAACACACACTCACACCCAATCTCTCCTCACGCCAAGTCCTCAGCTCGCAGTATCGCGCACCGCAGCTCCTCTGCCGGTGCGATATCCCCTCTCTGCGATATCTTACCTCTACGACTTTGCACCCTTAGCGTTGACTGTGTCGATGTTCGCAACTCTACTTCTCAGAAGTTATATTGTGAGTAAATGGTCAATAGCAACAAACATAAGGGAGTCTTAAGTAGCTTACTGAAACACTTCAACTTATCTCTATCTTCCTGCAATATCATGGGCTGAATACCACATACATTCATTTACTGCAACTAATCATCATACGCATAATAATCAGTAACAATAACCAAATACAAACACATTCATACAACACATAACACGCAGATTTAACGTGGTTCGCTCCCAGGATGGGAGTTACGTCCACCAAACTGTGCTTCTATTATATCTCTTGAGGGAAGTTAGCATAGTCTGTTGCACTGCAAATACAGCGCGAGATCTCTCTATCTCTATATTCTCTATATTCTCTCACAATCTATATCCTTCCCTCTCTGTCAATATCTATGAATGGTTACATGCAGACTCAAATGACTCACAGACAAGCTAAGTGTCTGGATCGTTACAACGCAGTCTGTCTGACTGACTTCTGAATCTACAAAATCGACTTCCAACTAGCTAACTGTCTAATTGGCTTACCAGCTAACCTTTTACAATGCAAAATTACCTCTTTATATAGGCGGGCCGAAGGTCTCGCCATTACAACACTGTGGGCCTGTCCCAACAGTAAACCCATACCCTAATTAGTGACAGTCGGTCCTCTCTGTCCTTGAGGTAGCCGCTTCCCATCACACCACAGCTCTCTGCAGTCTTCCATGCTTCCCGGCACTGACCATGGGTACTATGCACCGCTTCACTTCTCTGTCCTTCGTCTTCAATGCTTGAGCCTCATTGCTCCTTCTCCTTTATGAGGGTCGCTGAGCCCTCCTGTCTTCCGCCGCTGCCTTCAATGCAGTGGTTGAGCTTTCTTCTCTCGGCCGCTCGGGTACCATTGCCTTCTTGACTTTTCTCCCTCAAAAGTCGTAGTTTTCGGCTCTGCTCTGCAGCTGGAAACGCGCTATGGCGTCGTAGCCTTGCCTTATCTTTTCTCCGCCAAAACTTTACCTTTCCGCTAAACTAGCAGCTTCTTTTGTAGCTGCAGGACCCTACTCCAACAGTCCCCTAACACTCACTTGTGGCTCGTCCTCGAGCCACTACCAGCGGGCATCTCCTGTTGTAGCTTCTCCTTCGCCTCCTGCGAAGTCTTCTGCAGTTTGCCCCGAAGTTCTGCAACTTCGTTCTGCATTATCTCGGCACGCTCTTTCTGGAGTTTCGGTAACTTAGCTGGCGGGGCTCTGTTATCCTTGCCGCCCATAGTCACAGTCTCGCTTTCTTTGCCGGTTCTCCTTTGAGAACGCTCGAGTGTTTGAAAAGTGCACCACAGATATCCTTTCCTTTTTAGCTGGGTTAGAACTTTTATCACAAGGAAAAGCTGTATCTGTCAGCCTTCTCAAACATTTCATTCAGTCTGGAGCCTGGTGTATGGGGGGAATACAAACCATGAATTCCATTCCGAGAACAAGCCTTTGTCCTCGTTCTGGAAGTCTCCCCTCCGCCGGGTTTGCACTCCTTGTCCACTTCTCTTCTCTTGGAAGTGGTCCAGGTCCATAGGCTGCCTTGGATCCCCTGGTTGCGGTTTTGCCTTTTCTTGCTCAGCAACCCTCTCCAAGCATGCACGCTGCCTCTGATCTATGACAACCATATGTTGTTTCTTTACCTTAGGAATCTTTCGTTCTTCGCTTAGCTGATCAGATAGGTCGGCGATTTTCTCCCGTTGCTTTCTTTTTCTGATTTTTACTTTCTTCCTAACAGGAGATTTCTTCTCACCATTCTTCCGCTCTGCTTTCTTATCTTCAGTGGTCGGCTTGGCGTTCGCCTTTTCCTTAGCAGAGATTTTAGTAACAACTTCTACTTCAGACGCTTGACTGTTCCTTCTTAGCGGCTGGCCGTCCTGTGGTCTCTCCACTTTCACAACCTTGGGTGGCGTCGTCATGGCGAACGCACGGCCAGTACGTTCCTTCTAATCTTCACTTCTATAGGTTCGTCCTCAGGCAGGACACACTGGGCTGCATCTACTGGGCGTGCAATGGCTTCTAACTCTAGGAGTCACTGTACTCTGTAACTTAATTGCCTCTGCACAAGGGACACTTAGCACTGCCCTGTATAGTTCTCAAGATTTGGCAACTGTATCGTTCCTTCTTAAAGGATGTCTGATTATATGCCGAAGGTATACTACCGGACGCAACGGTCCTCCTGGGTCAAACCCGCCGGTCATGATAATTACTCGGACGAGACCCTACCCGTCATTCTGATTCGCCATAATGGTTGAGATCTGATCACGTGTCCCTCAAAGCGTGCGTGTCCAGGTGCCAGTCTTGTCGGAGATTCATCAAATCTGGAAACTTAATGAGGCCGCTGCCAAATCTACGGTAACGGATACCGGTCATATCCTCATTAACTGCCTGTCAGACAGTGACTTGACGGTCCACTGTCGGTTTTCAAAACTGGACACGTGGCACGGTGAAACGTCGCATTGCTGCGATGCAACCCCGGATCCTCTGCGCAATCAAACAATCTTCAATCAAAATATTTTTTATTTTTTTATTTTTGAACCGCGCTGGTGCGACTCCTCATGACTAGACTTTCTTCCGGTGTAGACTAATTCTCGGTGCGATGCCTTCTTTCAACTACACTGGACATCTGCACCGTGATAAACTGGTTTTAAGGTAGTGGTTGAGGGGCGAGGTGGCTATCACTATAGAGCTTAAGCCTACTGCCATTGATCCATGTGGGAAGAAGCTCCCCGTTCAACTGGCTAAGCTGAACGGCGCCTCCCTCTGTAACTTGCTGTATTTGATATGGCCCCAGCCAGTGTGTTCTGAACTTCCCTGGGAACTTGATGAATTTGCTGTCATAGAGGAGCACTAGGTCTCCAATCTGGAAGGTCTTATTCTTAATGTGTCTGTCATGCCAAGCTTTTTCTCTTGCTTTCTGCACTTTTTGATGGAATCCGGCGATGAATCTGTCTTCTTCTAGGGTAAGCAACTGTGACAACCTTTCTTCGACTGTCTCTATGTCAGTCATCTCGGTGATCTGAGCGATTCTTAGGCTGGGAAGAATATACTCCATAGGCATAACAGCCTCCTGTCCGTATACCAAGCTGAAAGGTGTGTGTCCCGTAAGTTTCTTGCATGTGGTCCTGTATGCCCATAATACAACGTTAACTCTGAGATCCCAATCATTCCTTTGGTTATTGCAGATCTTCGTAAGAGCATTTTCCAGAATCTTATTGAAGGCCTCCACCGTACCATTAGCCTGTGGATGGTAGGGGGTGCTCTTATAGTGCTAAATCTGGAATTCTTCTGTCAATGCCTCAATAGTGTTGTTCAAGAAATGTGTGCCTTGATCACTCATCAAAATTACTGGGCATCCGAATCTACTGATGATGTTTTCGAAGAGGAACTGTGCAGCTGTAGCAGCATCACAATTTCTTACTACTTTGGCCTCTGCCCATCTGGTGAGGTACTCTGTTCCGGTGATAATATATCTCGCACCCGTGCGCTTTCCTGGTGGGTTGATAGGACCCACAAAGTCTATAGCCCATTTGTCGAATGCGCACAGCGTGACCTGCGGTCGCACCGGCATTTCATCGCGTCGCGAGGGTTTTCCCACCCTCTGGCAGATATCGCAGCATTTACAGAAGTCCTTGGTATCTTTGTGTAACGTAGGCCACCATAAGCCTGCCTCCAAGATTTTCTGCGCAGTCGGCTTTCCAGCGAAATGACCTCCTGCGG
>LPNX010623953.1:64957-77811 GCA_001517045.1 Pseudotsuga menziesii | reverse complement strand
GACAGTCGGTCCTCTCTGTCCTTGAGGTAGCCGCTTCCTGTCACACCACAGCTTTCTGCAGTCTTCCATGCTTCCCGGCACTGACCATGGGTACTATGCACCGCTTCCCTTCTCTGTCCTTCGTCTTCAATGCTTGAGCCTCGTTGCTCCTTCTCCTTTATGAGGGTCGCTAAGCCCTCCTGTCTTCCGCCGCTGCCTTCAATGCAGTAGCTGAGCTTTCCTCTCTCAGCCGCTCGGGTACCGTTGCCTTCTTGACTTTTCTACCTCAAAAGTCATGGTTTCCGGCTCTGTCCTGTAGCTGGAAACGCGCTACGGCGTCGTAGCCCTGCCTTCTCTTCTCTCCGCCAAAACTTTGCCCTTCCGCTAAACTAGCAGCTTCTTCTGTAGCTGCGGGATCCTGCTCCAACAATACGGATCCAATACTAAGGCAAAACTTTTGGGCCTATGGGCCCTTTTGCACTCCTCCCAAATTATGGGTATCCCTTTGGCCCACATATACGGTGACTCACAAGTCATCATCAATTGGGCCAAGGGTCACACTACTCTCACCCCACCAGAACTTCTTCACTGGTGCAGGGAATCTCAAAAGCTTATTTCAAGCTTTCAGGATCTCACTTTCAGTCACATCTATCGTGAACACAATCGGATTGCAGGCCGTCTTTCAAAAACAACTCTCACTCTCTCTCCAGGTATTGGCTATTTTTTTGAATTTATAGATGACCTTTTGGTCACATGTGACTCTTTCTAGCTCTTTTGAGCCATGTTTTAGGGGATTTTCTCCTCTTTTGGATACTTGCTTGGTTACCATACGAGTGGCTTCTTTTGGATCGCAGATCTGATCCTTTTGGTTCACGATAGACAGGGCTGATTGTTCACGATCCTCTTCATGATGAGACAGATATCTGACGGGAATTTACACTTTCTATTGCTTGCCATACCCCCCGGCAGCGACTGGATGTGATCCTCTTCCGACTAGTTGTTTTCTCTTGTAATGTAACCCTTCATGGGTGGGTGTTAACAATGCCCTTTGATTCCTAATAAGAATAACAAGGACATGCTTTTTCTTCCTGAAAAAAAAAGAGAAACACATAGCAAAAAAAGTAGACTATATGCAACAATAAAACACAACTGAAACACCAACATTCTTGTTATCATCAGGCATGCCTGGAGGAGTGAGCTTGCCTTGGTCTTGAAGAGGTTTTTGAACATAATATTTCTCCATTGCTTGGATTTCCAACAACATATTCTTTCGAATTTGACTCCCTTGATTTACGCTCAAGAGCCTATCCATGTCATCCCAAAGCCCCTTAATTTGACCACCTTGCTCCCAAAGATCGCAATATCCTCCATCCTAGTATCCAGGATGGAGACATGGTACAAAATTTGCCTCAAAGCTTCAAACATTCCTTCAAACTTCTCATGCAACATCCTCGTCATATGTTTAAAGTCACTGATATCTAAGTGTCATATAACACTTCCCTCCACAACGACATGGCCACAAAACCAATCTTCTCTACTATAAAAGTCTTAAATTCTCCTGCACTAGAGCACAACTTCACCACTTCTTTGGGCTGAGAAAACGAAGGCCAAAGGGATCCTGGCCATGAGATGAGGTAGTATTCCAACCATTATCAACACCAAATTTGACATAAATCCCTCGCTCCCCTTGAGAATTCTCCTTCCTAAACAAGTTGATAAGTACAAGGCCGACACTGGGAAGAAAGAGCAAACTTGCCTAAGACGAATCCTTTCTATGTTGGTGCAAGATACCAAACTTCACTTCCACCTCCTCCCCACACAGCGAGAAAAACTGGAGAAAATGCAAACTTGAATACAAGACAGATCCTTTCCAAGATAAAGTCACACAAGGGCCCTGCGACACAATAAAGCTTTCCATAATAACCCAAGCGTGGACTGCAACAAATATGTGCGAGGTGATGGGATTATGTAAGTACTCAATAAAGGTTGCATGATCCTTGGAACTTGAAACATCATCTACATGTCTTGCCTTGCCCCATGTTACTTGTCCCCATAATTTAGCATGTTCATGTCATGAACCTATGGTATCAACTTCCTTAAGGGTTGACCCCATCCTTTTTACACCACCATTTTTCTAGAATGACTCCTTGGTTAGCTAGGTTGTCAACCAATTTCTTATTATGACACTTCACATGAATAAGAATAAGTCCCTTAAGAGTTTGAAGAAGAAGAACAATTCATTGATGGAGACGACCTTGTCTTGTTTTTTGTAAATTAATTATTTACAAGCCGATCGAATGACTAGCATAAAGTCTCACATAACTAAGACTTTAGGTAGAGTGTAATGTACCTTTTTGGAGAAACTGGGTACACTATCCATAATATTTGGAAGGGGATTCAAAAACTTGACATTGAAAACATTCTTTCTCAAGACCCTCTTTGACAATGGATTTCACACTCACTCGATGGTTATGAGGCAACTGGGGAAGCTCAAGGGAAGTGATATTAGGTTCTGGTAGGCTTGAAAATTGATATATGTGGCTTCGAAATATGGTGTGGCTGAGGACTTTTCACAACCAGTTCACATACCTCCTCCTTCAATACTTTGTCTACTTTCGAAACTAAGAAAAAGTAGTAAACTAGTCTTTCTTGGTTTGTTTCTAAACATCACCGAACCTTTCCAAATTTCTTATCAAAGGAGCTTATGGGATTTAAAACATCCTAACATACCTCAGACACTCAATTTTCAAATCAGAAAAGTCATTTTGACATGTTATTCAAGTTTACACAATTTTGGCCAGTGTCTAGCTTTATACTAGTGAAACCCAAGTTGATCCAAATGTACCCAAATGAATTCAAAATTTGCATGGAAGGGATCGATGGTTCTTAGGACATCCTAATACAGTTTCCAAATACTTCTACAACTTGATTTTGACCCTAGGGAAAGAAGGACAAAAACACTAGGAAAATCGATGTAAAAGCCCCAATGGTAGATGAAACTTTTGGCTCTCCAAATGCAATACGACCCTCCCAACTTTCATAACAGAGTACGGGGATGAATATAAGACATAAAGGGATATCATTAATGATGGTTATTAGATCTGTAAACTGATTATAACGTGCAGCATTTGTATGACAACTTTCATGGAAATTGGTTAAGGGAGAATTGCATTACTAGCTCGATTTTGACACATCAAAGGTAGAGTGAATCATTCAGAGAATGACATGAAATATAGAGACAATATAAAACATACAAATTTTTGCCCCAACAACATTGAACATCAGAGAAATTCCTTCATACATAAATTATATACAACTCTTTCAAGATGGAATCCAAATACATGAAAACTAGTGGTTTAATTGCATGGAAATGCAAACTTTTCACATATGGATTACTTAGATTTCGAGTTATAGAGCATATGGACATAAGAGTACATATCCATACATCATATACATAAGCTTGGGAATCAAATAGACTCAGCAAAGCGCAAGCACCACTCCAACAAGTGTGCCATCAACATGAGAGTATGGGGAATGGTGAAGTAGGAATGAGAGAAGAGGGAGATATATGAGAAGTCGAACTGTATGGAACTTCAACCAAAACATAAACACCACCAATAAGCTCCATTGAGAGGTCTAAATGACCTCTCCATCAATCAACTTGGAAAGGAATCCAACTCCTTCGAAATTGGTTCAAGCAAGGAGAGTAAACACTCATCGTGCAATGGACAAGAAAAACCTCTCCAAAATGCCAAAGGCCAATTAAAAATTGATCAAAGCTCCTCTCCTTCCTTAAGAAATCATTTTATTAACTTCATGAGGCCTCCTAAGGTCGAATTTCCCTCCATAGGATTCCTCCAACTCAACTTAGTGGTTTAATAACCCCCATGACACTTGTATTCTTCTTCATGCTCCAACTCTTTCCCCAATTCGAATGGATGACTCTAACTCCCAAGTGTGCCCTCTTGGTAGCTATTTTTAGCCCTGTCATGTCAGATTTGTCATAGGTATGCAATCAGGTCTGAATTTGTCATACTTGTCATATAATATTTCATCATTTGTTGTCATAGAGTGCATGGAATCTCCTTTGAAGTGGCACACATTGTCTTCTTAGTCTCTTCCTCTTCCATGGGAGTTACTCTCCTCTCCTAATTTGAATTCCTTGGCTCATGCTAGGCTATATGACACCACACCATCCTCAAAGACCATTACATTCCCCTTGGGTTCGAATTTGGATGAAGGTCATGCCAAGTGTGTGGGGAATCCAGTCACCCAAAGATTCCACAAGCTTCCAATTGTCTTCATGAACCAATTCCACCTTATTTTATTAACATTTATTATTTATTTGTCCCATTTTAAAGTGAATATGGTAAACTAAGGCCCTTTTGGGTCCTATATCCCCCTTATTACAAAATTTATGCCTCCACCTCAACCTAGGGAATTAGTAGGTTGATGAAACATTATTTGCAAATAGTCTTATTTGGATGGGGACATGACACAAAGTGAGAGAGAATAAAAGTTATGCACCTTGCAAAAATGCATACTATTCAATATGATTAATAGTCATAGTCCTCAATCCCCACTTAAGGATGTAACGACCTTTCCTCAAGAATCTAATAAAACCCCTTTTAAACTTTTTTATTAAATGTAATATAAAAAAAATATTTTATTAAAAATATTTAGTTGGAAGTCATTTTTTTTAATTTATATTATAATAAGTCATGATTATATTTTGTTTATTTATTAAAATATTTTAATTATATATATATATATATATATGAAACATGGTACAACATAAGAAATAATGCTTCATACCTTCAATATTATATATATAGATATAATTAAAGGTATGAAGTATTGTTTTTTATTGTACCTACCGATAGGTAATGTATAATTGTAATCGTTTTGGCGTTGACCATATATTAATCACTAAATATATAACAATGCTTCATATACTTCATACTTTTAATTAAATATGAAGTATATGAAGCATTGTTATTTATATATATATATGAAGGTATAAAGCATTGTTTTTTATTGTACCTACCGATAGGTAATGTATATAATCGTTTTGACGTTGACCATCTATTAATCACTCTAACCACCTATTAATTTGTGTTCATGTTACAATTTTAACCGAAGTTTGCAAAATATTTTTTCATGCAATGCCACTCTCCAAAGTTTTCATTTAGATTATCTTCCTTTTGATTAGTCAAGAGATTGAGGGTGTTATTGCCTAGCCGACGACGAGCATCTTGGTATTGCAGAAGTACACCACCTTCACAACCTCTATCTTAGTTGCAGCTACCTCTTTGTCAGAAGTTTCAGAGCATCTTTGTCTCATCCTTTGAGGTAGAGTTCACCATCTGCTTCCACCACCATCCGCCTCTGCGTTGCCCTATGCTACAACAACAACCCATGCAGCATGTGCATTTCCCTCTACTAAAACAACCACCTATGCAGCATTTGCATTGCCTTATGCTACAACAACCACCTATGCATGCATGTTAGTCTGTAAGTGGCAGTGGATACCATAAACTGACATAATCGACGGTGGCATCAAAGCTGTGGCATTTCCATTGTACATATGTGCCCTAAAGTAATTCATGCTTCCTTTTTTATAGAATGCAAGAGTGTTTTATGAATCCAATAGTAAGTCTAATAGGGGATAGTCCAACCGTACGTGATGTTAAGCCACCTTCTCATAGTTGAGTAAAGCTATGGGAATCTCAACACACTACATGCAGGCATTGTTGATGGGGATGTGCCCATACTTGACAAGCACGACCCAAGGGAAGCTCAACAAGAGGATCAACACAGCTTCGATAGTTGGGTTCACATGGAGGAGCAACGACATGCTCGAGAACATTGAGGTAATGTATGCTATTCATTGCACCTAATCATCAATTAAATTGTACTTCTTTGCATACCTGCACAAGACTGGAAGAAAGGAATTACAAAGAGACTACCTATAATTTTCAATTGCTCTCTCAACTAATTGCATACATGGCTATCAATTAGAATGCATATTGCAACAATATATGCCGTTGTGTTAAGACTTGGAACCGACATTCATCCTGTGGCTACAACGAGCAGATAAAACACAACAAAGCATGGACGAAAAAACGATTAGCGAGCGCAGCTGCGCAATAGGTGGTTGTGAAGAAAAATGCCAGTCGTAACACTCGTAGGTCGAACTACACGCACATATTCACATCTTCCAGAGAACACATAGGCCACCGGTGTCACGGAGATGACAATTGCTAGGAGGAAAAAAATAATAAAAAGAAAGCATAAGGTGGAACTCTTATTCCCTGAAACAGTAAACTTCTAGAGGATCCTCCTTCTTATGCCTGTAATCCCTGCAATGCAGTCTATCATTGTTCCTCCTTCGGGAAGTGATTATTTGTTGCTCCTTCCGGTTGTTAAAACAAGAGTTATGAGGTGGCAATGTCCCCGACGTTGCTTATAGGTGTTGATATAAGATGAAATGATAATAAGCTATTAGTAAAGAAAAGAGTCTTTTGGATCACACTATTAACAAAGAAAATATCCCTTATGAATAAGGCCACTAGCAATTGTCTCACAACATCATTGAAGCATACCCTTTTAAATGGATAATATCTATTCTTTTGCATGGATGTTTTTCTTCTAGGTTTTCGTTTTTATAGCTTTTGTGTTAGAGAAATACCTTTTAGTAAAGTTGGAGACATTACTCAATGTAACAAACAAACAAACAAAACTATCAAATACTTCAAATTCACCTAAATGCTTTGGCTAATTCACCTAAATCCTTAAGCCAAAGAAGATAATTTAAATGTCGTGCAATCTCTAAGTTTAAGGACCTAACAATATATGATAAATGTTAAGCCAAAAAAGATAATTTAAATAATTTGAATGCCGTGCAATCTCTAAGTTTAAGGACTTAACAATATATGACAAATGTTAAGCCAAAGAAGATCATTTAAATGCCATGCAATCTCTAAGTTTAAGGACTTAACGTATAAATACCATGCAATCTAGATGTTTAAGGACTTAATGATATATGAAAAATGTTGACAAACTTTTGTGTTGTTAGTTATGCATGAGTTATGTGTAGATGATCATGTCTCGAATAAACATAAATCTTATGTGCATGGATAAAGTGTGTGTAATCCATATATCATTGCTAACAATAAATTTTGTGATTTATTATGAATTTATTAAATTTAAAATATAAATATGTGAATGGATAAAGTGTGTCTAATTCATATAAATATTGCTAACAATGAAAGCTTTTTACACTATGTCTAAATTCAAAAGAGAATCGAATGGTTAAATAAGATAGGAAATATGTGACGAATGAGGTTCTAGGATGATGGTGGGGTGTCTAGGGTTTCCCCCTATACGACCCTGTGTCAGGGCCTAGTGCGCTCATCATGGCGCATCGTCTAGGTGACAGGTGCCCAGTAAACTTTGGGAAAAGGACTGCGATATTTTTCCGGGTTGTTTTTGCACAGAACCGGGTTACATTCCCTATTTACTTTTTGCTTCGGGGATATCAGGTCTTTGTCGACGGAGTTTTTTGGCAGGAAGGCGTTGTATCTTCTTGGTGGTTTCGTGGTTGGGGTGAGGTCTCGTGGCAGAGCGCCCATGATGGGTGGGGATCCGATTTACCCTTTTACTTTTACTATGGAGGTTAGTGCGATAAAATGGTTTTAGAAGATCAGGTGGACTATTCCTTGGACTCAATGACGGAGGGTATCTTTCAATATACTCTGGGGCGTTTCAGTCCAGAAAAAACCATTTGGAGCGGTGACTTCCTTCTTGACTCTTTGCATGCAGCTTCGGGCGCACCTTTTTCTCCTTCATCTTTCTTCTCGAACACCCCTCCGACTTGGTCTTCTGATCCAGCGTTGAACTCAGGGGTGGTGGAGGGTTTAATCGCAGTGGAATATTTTCAGACTTCTGTGGCTGTTGAAAGTATCAGGGGTCAAAACCCTTTGGTTTTTGGTGATGTGGGTGAGGTGACATTACCGAAAATTGGTACTGATGGATTTATTGGCTTGACTGGAAGTGGATCTACGGACGCTGCACTATAGGGCGCATGCACTTCTTCATTGGTGGGGGCTTCTGTTGAACTCGAGGATCCTCCTCTGGACCACTCTTCTCCTAAACAACAAGAGATGGAGAAAATACAGGTTGGAGGTGTAGATGGCGTTGTTGGCTGTGGGACAGGAAGAAGGCGCAGGGCTCATGTAAAAAAGAGGAAGGTGGCGTGTTCATACGCTCTCGAGGAAGACATCCGGTGGTCACAGATCATGCAGATGGCCTCTTACACCTTGGTAGGCAAGATTATCGGGAAAAATGTTTTGCTGTCGGTCATAAAAAATTGGATATCGGATGCCTGGGCTGAAGCTTTGGGGGAGGTTCCAGTGCTCGAAGGATTGAAGAGGGGGTGGTTTGTGCTAAATTTCACCCAAGAGGATCATGTCAAATCGGTCTTAGAGAGGAATTGGTCATTGGAACAATGTCCGGTAATGCTCAAATTATGGACTCCTACATTCGATGCAACTCATGAGCAGGTGGATGTGGTTCCTGTATGGGTCCGCCTTCCGAGTCTTCCTAGACAATACTGGTCGGAGGATCATTTTATCAGCATCGACAATATTTTGGGGACCTCCCTGGAGGTTGATATGTCCTTCCTGACTACAGGTATACGTAGGGTGGCACGGATTCTGGTAAACATCAATGTGAGGGAGGGTTTATTTGAAGAAATGCATCTCTCTTGGGGTCACACTTTCTTTGTTTAGCGACTGGATTATGAAAACATTTCATTTAGATGTCGACGTTGTCACACTTATGGACATATTGCGGCTGAATGTTCTCTAGGGGTTTGTGTGATTAATGGCTGTGATATACAAAAGGCTTCCTGTGGGACTGGTGCTAGCAGAGGCACGATGTCGTCGTCTTTAGGTCCTCTGTCTACTGAACCGGAGGAGGATCAGGTGGCTAGGGATTTTTTGACTACTCCTGTTGGGGAGATTGTTTTGACCACTAGGGCATCGAAAGAGGAAGTGGGTTCTGAACATGGTCCGACTATGGAGTCGCTTCCAGCGGGTACCTCTTCTTCTATTCCCTCTCCATCTTTAACTGTTTTTACTAATATTTTAAATTTATCTGGGATGGATTGGATGGGGAAAAAACTCAAGAACTTAACCCTATCACCTCTTCCTTTCGTTTCTTCCACCCCTTTTTCTGCTGCATATGTTGAGGCTCTGGACCCCCCATCTCCTTTGGTGGAACCTTCCCCTTACTCTGATGACATTGCTGTGGAGGACATCCCATCATCCTCTGTCCCTGTATTGAGTGAAAATGGGCCTCCTCTATCCCTCTCCTCGCCTGATTCGGTTTATTTCCTGAGGTCAGGGAAGAAGGTTCTTCCTGGGGGTTTGGGGAAGGTCCCCCATCCTGTTCCTCGTGGGAGGGGTAGAACTTCCTTTCTGGCAAAGGCTCAGTCCAGGGCTAGGAGGGATTTACATGAAGGGAAACAACTCTCTATTGAACGGGCGCTTAGAGCTGTGCCGGCCCAGAAAAATGGGCGGAGATGAAGATTATGTCTTTCAACTGTCGGGGTCCAGCATGTCCCCTTAAAAGACCTGCGTTGCGAAGGGTGGTCGATCTGGAGCATCCTGATGTGATGTTATTGCAAGAGACTTTAGGTATAGGTGATATGATCAAAGCTAAGTTGGAGAGCTGGTTTTTGGACTGGCAGTTTGTCACATCCCCATGCCTCCGACCGGCATAAAGGACGCAACTACTAGCTTTATCAGGCCGGAGGCATGGGGACGTGACACCATGGTATCAGAGCTATGAGTTGCAGCAATGGGCCTCTATGGGCCAAGGAGGAACAACTGACAGAGGTTGTATTTCATTCTACCCAGCAGAAGTCATAATATGAATGACTGTAAAATTTCAAAAATTTGGCTAAGTATGGAACGGTCGGACCACTGGAGGAAGTGGAATTCTGCCGTTGCGGAAGAATTGGAGGAGTGGACGTTCGCGATTGCGGACGAACGGGTGAAGTTCTCCATCCGCTGTTGCGGACCGCGAAGCGATTCCGCGTCCGATGTGAGAGTCATCCGATTGCCGATGAAGAAGAAATTTTGGAAATTTGAAAATTTGTCTAAGTGTTGGAGAAATCGGAAGGGAGAGTTGTCCGACGTCCGACTGTCAAGTGGTTCTAAGTGCCAAATCGGAAGAGCCGGCGAAGTGGGCGTTCGCCGTTGCGGACGAATTGGTGAAGTTTTCCGTCCGCCGTTGCGGAAGCCAAATCCATTAAGACTTCCGATGTCAGAGTCAGCCGACGCCCGACGTTGATATTCCTCCAAGTAAGAGCGGGCGTCGGAAGGTTTGGAGCTTTTTTAGAGCCGCCGTTGCGGAAGGTTTGGAGCTTTCGAGCGTCCGCCGTTGCGGAAGCTGGAGGCATTTGCCGGCCGATCAAAAAGAATGCCGACGCCACAAGAGAAAGTGCGCCGATCGGAAGAATAAAAAGGAAAGAGCGTCCGCCGTTGCAGAAGCCGAAGACATCCAACTTCCGATCCAAAAGTCAGCCGACAGCCGATTCTGCACAGGGAGAATTTGCGTTTTCGGTGGAATTTTTCAGCAGATTTTGATTGTTCCTTAGTGAAATTTTGAGCTGTTTTACAGAGAATTTTCAGGGGGTAAAATGAGAAAAGAGGCAGCGATCTTATGCGCCAGATTGCACAAAATCAATAATTTTCCAAAAAAAAAAAAAAAAAAAAAAACTGAGGGCGCTGCCCTCGACCCGCCCTGCAGTGGCGGAAGCCACAAGGGGGCAAGCCCCCTTGACCCCCGTCGTCCCCTTTAGACAGCCATTCCTTGAGGAAGAAAACTCTATGTTAAGCAAATTTGTTATTTTATGAATATTCCAGGAGAAGGTAAGTAATGTTGATGTATGCATCTAACACTTGTGTTGTTAACACGTTTGTAGAATTATAGTCACCTTCAAGAGAAGTATTCCAGGTAGTGCAGTTTGGTAAGTAAGTGGTGGTTCAGTATGAGAACCTATGACGGATATGATGCTCGGGATTCCTACGAGCAAGCAGAAGGTGCCATGGGAGAAAATGTCCATAATAGGAATGATGACATTGAGTCAAATGGAAGGAGATTCCAAGAGACCCCGTCAGATGTTGCAGCTACTATGAGAAGCTTGATTAAAGCCCAGGAAGAGCAGCATCAGTTGAATGCTGCAATGTTGCAGAGTTTGACAGACTTGCATAAGAAGATAGACTCTGGACGAGGTACAACAAGACCAGAAGGCAGTAAGAGCAGTACTAGGAGAAGGATAAGGACTTCTAGTAGGCCATCTGATTCAGAAGAATCCAGCGGGGATTCAAGCTTTTCTTCTCATAAAAGAAAGAGAAAGAGATATCATAGGGATCGCTCTCGGGATGAATTCAAGAAAGCCAAACCTCCTACATTTGATGGTGAAGTAAAGACTGGACAAGAGGCTGAAGCTTGGCTTCTTGGGATTAAAAAGTACTTTCAAGTGCATGACTATTCGGGAAACATGAAGGCAAGAGTTGCCATATTCAATCTGAATGGAAGAGCATCCATTTGGTGGGAACACTTCAAGCAAGTAAAGAGGATCAGCGAGAGGAGACTTAAGTGGAAGCAGTTCAAGAAGTATTTCAAGCAGAAATACCTCTCTGACAGGTATTATGATGACAAGATTAAGGAGTTCCATGAGCTAAGATTAGGACAGCAGACCATGGAAGAGTATGCAAATAAGTTTTTGGAGTTATTGAGGTATGTCCGGTACATCAGAGATGAAAAAGTGAAAGTCCAGCGTTTTCTGAGTGGATTACCTCAGTCTTACAAAGATCGAATTGAGTTTTATGAACCCAGAACTCTTGAAGAAGCAATAAGGAAGGCTAAGTATTGCTATGAGCAAAGCAAAGGTAAACCTGATTACCATAAGAATGAGAAGTTTGACCAGAGAAAGAAAGGTTTCAAACCTTCTAACTTCAGGAATCAGCAGAAGCAGCCATCTCAAGCTGCGAGTAAGCCAGTTGGAGTGACTGGAGAAAAGCGTAAAGATCCACAACAGAATAGAGGGCCACTTCAATGTTGGAAATGTGGAGGACCCCACATGAGCAAAAATCGTCCACTCGAGAATGAGAGTGCAAGACCAGCTTATAATGTTCAAGAAGCAGAAACAGTGGGTCAAGTAGCAAGGGTAGTTCCTAGGATCTATGCAGCACTGGAGGACCGCCAGGCAGATCACCAGTCAGCTGTGGTTGAAGTAGCAGGTAAGATTGTTGAGCAATCTGTTTCTATTTTGATTGACCTTGGTTCTACTCATAGTTACATTACTCCTAGAGTAGTGGGGATGTGTGCTTTTAAGAAAGTAAAGCATAGGAAGTCTTGGTTAGTTCAGCTAGCCACTGGAACTAAGAGGAAGGTCAGTGCAGTGGTAGAGAAGTGTCCATTGGTCATGAATGGATTGGTCACTTATGTAGACCTGAATGTTCTACCGCTTGGTTCCTATGATGTTCTCATTGGAATGGATTGGTTAGAAGCTCACAGGGTAAAGCTTGATTGTTACAATAAGACTTTTGAATGCGTGAATGAAGAAGGGAACCTGGTAATTGTGAAAGGCATTCCAAAGGTGATTTCAGTGAGGCAGGTTTCAGCAATGCAGTTAAAGAAGTACTGTAGGAAGGGTTGCCAGTTGTATGCAGCTCAGGTTTTGGAGGAAATGAGAGATGAAACTCCGAGGTTGGAGGATTATCAGGTGTTACAGGAATTCGGGGATGTGTTTCCTGATGAGATTCCAGGGCTTCCTCCAAAGCGGGTCATTGATTTCACTA
>LPNX010623953.1:44864-64602 GCA_001517045.1 Pseudotsuga menziesii | reverse complement strand
CCTTATGAATAGTGTCTTCAGCAGGTATTTGGACAAGTTTGTTCTTGTTTTCCTTGATGACATTCTTGTTTATTCTAAGAATGAGGAAGAGCACGAAGAGCACTTGACACTGACATTGCAAGTGCTTAGGGAGCATCAGTTGTATGCAAAGCTAAGTAAGTGTGACTTCTATAGAGATAGAATTCAGTACTTGGGTCACATTATCTCAGAGGAGGGTATATCCGTGGACCCTGAAAAGATTGAAGCCATTATGAATTGGCCTACTCCAAGAAATGTGACAGATGTAAGATCTTTCATGGGACTTGCAGGATACTACAGGAGATTCATTGAGGGATTCTCCAAAGTTGCACATGCTATCACTTCTTTGCAAAAGAAGGGGATGAAGTTTGAATGGACACCGAAGTGTGAAGAAAGCTTCCAGCAGTTGAAGAGTCTTCTCACTAGTGCACCAGTATTGAAGGTTGCAGATCCAGAGAAAGATTTTGTGGTATGTACCGATGCATGTGGACAAGGGCTTGGAGGAGTCCTTATGCAAGACAATCACATGATATGTTATGAGTCAAGAAAGTTGAAGGAGCATGAGAAGAACTACGCCACTCATGACCTAGAGCTTGCAGCCATAGTACATGCTCTCAAGATGTGGAGACATTACTTGATGGGTAGGAGATTTGAGCTCAGAACAGACCATTGTGGCCTAAAGTATCTGTTTGATCAGCCTACGTTGAATGCTAGGCAAGCAAGATGGCTGGAATTTTTATGTGAGTTTGATTTTGAAATCAAGCACATAAAGGGAAAAGAGAATAAGGTAATTGATGCGCTCAGCAGGAAAATGCAGGAAATGCATGTGGCATCTCTTAGTATTTGCTAATCAGATTTGAGGCAGCAGATTGTTAATCATGTTGCTGGAGATGAATTATATGAACAGGTAAAAGACAAATTGCAGCAGCAAAGTCTAGAGAAGAGGTACGAGGGATATAAATTGGAAGAAGATGGACTTCTCACTTTTAAAGGCATAATTTATATTCCGAATGTAGCAGATTTAAGGAGAGTTGTTATGGATGAAATCCATCAAGCTCCGTATTCTGGTCACCCAGGATATCAGAAGACAATTGCTACCGCCAGAAAGCAGTATTTTTGGCCAGGTATGAAAAAGGATATGGCTGAGTACATTTCAAGGTGTATGAAATGTCAGCAAGTGAAGGTCGAGCATCAACATCCAACAGGTTTGTTGCAGCCTTTGCTGGTGCCAGAATGGAAATGGGAAGTTATTTCCATGGATTTTATTACAGGATTGCCAATGACTTGGAGACAACATGATTCTATCATGGTTGTGGTAGACAAGCTAACAAAGGCAACACATTTTATACCAGTTAAGTCTACGTATGAGGCTGGTGACATTGCAAAGATCTTCATGAAGGAGATTTTCAAGTTGCATGGATTGCCTAAGGCAATAGTCTCTGACCGAGATGTCAAGTTCACTTCCAACTTTTGGAAGGGGTTGTTTGCAGACTTGGGTACAAAGCTAAACTTCAGCACTGCATACCATCCTCAGACAGATGGGCAGACAGAAAGAGTTAATCAGGTGCTTGAAGATATGCTTCGCATGTATGTGATGGACAAACCAACCAAGTGGGAAGATTACTTGCACTTGGTAGAGTTTGCTTACAACAATGGACATCAAGCATCCTTGGGGATGAGTCCGTATGAAGCTTTGTATGGAAGAAGGTGTAGAACACCAGTGACTTGGGATAATCCAGTGAACAGGATTGTGCTTGGACCGGAATTGCTCAAGGAAATGGAGCAAGAGGTTGTAAAGATCAAGCAGAAGCTGAAAGCGGCACAGGACAGACAGAAAAGCTATGCAGATAAACATAGGGTGAACAGGGAGTTCAGTGTTGGGGATCATGTTTACCTCAGAGTGAGGGCAAGGAAGAGTTCCTTGAAACTTGGAAGTTGTGCCAAGTTGTCACCAAGATATTGTGGGCCATTCAAAGTGCTTGAGAGAATAGGGCCAGTTGCATATAGACTTGCATTGCCTGCTAGCACTAGAGCTCATAATGTTTTTCATGTTTCTTTGCTTAAGAGATATGTACATGATCCTAACCATGTGATAAATTTGGATGTGATTCAGGTGGAACCCGAGGGAGAGTTCCGAATCGAGCCAATGCGCATCCTCGACAGGAAGGTCACAATGCTCCGGAACCGAGCCATAGGGCAGGTAAAGGTGCAATGGGAGCACTTCGGACCTGAAGAGGCTACATGGGAGTTGGAGGATGCCATGCGATTGGAACATCCATTTTTGTTCAATTCTGCGGAACACTGAGGCGATACCAGTGTAGCATTTTGTTCAATTTTGTAAGCACTGAGGACAGTGCTATTGAAGGGGGAGGGGAATGTAATGCCCCGGTTTTGACCCCGTTGCACTAGATGTATATGATGTATATATATGGTAATGATCATGGCGCAGAGCTAAAGGCCAAAGCCCCACCATTGATCGGTAATGCTATGTTTTGGATTTAAATTGTCACCGATGGTATATCGGGGCATGTGGCATATATTATGTTGGCCATCATGTAAATATGCATCATAATAAATTAATGGACACAACCAGCTACGGTCGCGGCAACTAAATCGAATGGGGCATGATTTTCTAAGGATAGGGGGGGGGTGAAATATTTAACCTATGGGCCAATGGGGAAAATCCAAATGTCTATGAGAAAACCCATCAAACTGTCAACTACCTTTCTTGTCTTTTTCTCCAATCATTTATTTCTGCCAGAATGTGGTTGAGTTAGTTATTGCATGGAATGGGAAGAGTATGGGCAAAAAAAATTTGAATTGGGCAGAGGACCATTTTTTTTGAAAAACGTGTTCTGACTTCCTTGAAAAGGAAAATGCCCAAAAACGTATGCCATTCTGCTATGCATCCACGTTTTCCATTTTCCTCACCATTCTCCTTCACGTTGGGGCTTTTGGGAGCAGCTGGAGTTTTTCCTGTGTCTTTCATTCCACGTTTTTGGCTGTTGGCTTCATTTTTCCCATGGATGGGAGGTCGTTTTTGTAGTGCTGGGGATTGGGCTGTTTTCCTCACGTTTTGGGAGCTACTGGTGCATTTTCCATTCACGTTTTTGTAGCTTCATGTGTTTTTACCATGGCTGTGAAGGGCCATTCACGTTTTTGGCTGTCTCACCTGCTATTGGTCTCATGCACAGACTATTTGGGGCATTTTTCCTTGCTGTGAGTTGTGCTCACTGATAAGTTTCAGGACTGTGTGTTTTCCCCCATTTTGTGAGTCGTTTTTGCTGTTACGTTTGGGGACTGTTGAAGATGGGTTGAATTCGTTTTCCCTGTTTAAGCTGTGAGAGCTGAATTAATTGCCGAAGTGCAATTGTTGGTCTTCAGACTATATTGGGAGCAAGGATGTGGGCTGAGTTTTGCTTGATAAACCTGGTGGCTGGAACCACATAGACAGAGCTAGAGGGCTGACCTTCTTCTCCATCACCCCTGAATAGCACTGGAAGGGAATGCAGGGCCTGAGGGACTGTGTAGCAGAGAAGGGACTGATTCCTTGTGTTGGGTGTGGATGGGTGTCTTAGAGGTCAGGCTAGTTCTGGTGTAGGTATTCTTGGCTCTGTAATGAGCTCACCAGCTTAGCAATTTGCCTTCTCCAGCTCCTTAATGGCCTGATAAACCCAATTGAGTTGGATTGGCTATGTTTTGGTTATCTTTGGCTATGTGTCAGCCTGCTAGTTCCCTTATTCCTTGGAGAATCATGCCCAGCTCGGGGGTGGCAGCATTGCTGAGAGATTGATGAGCACGCTAGCCTATGGTTGGGTGGAACGTTGCAGCAACGTAGCTGGTTGCGGATCGAGTTCCTCATAAGATAAGTGATTTTCTCTATTTTACTTCTGCAACTATATTTCTGTTAATGAAATGAACATGATGAATGATGTTGAATGAACACTGTAGAAATGTATGTTATTCCGCTGTGCATGACCAATGAATGCCTCTGTGCACGATAGATGTTCAATGTGCATGTTTCTCTGTATTTCATTTCCTTGCAGCATTTTGTGTTAGCATTTAAGCATTCTGTTTATGTAATTTTTAAGCCTGTACATGTTCATGGGCGGTTAGCCCGGCCTGATAAAGCTAGTAGTCGCGTCCTTTACGCCGGTCGGAGGCATGGGGACGTGACCGACATATTTATAACATACATCATTATAAATATTCAAACTACAAAAATATAAACGGAAAAAATATTCAAACTACAAAAATATAAACGGAAAAAATACATATTTATAACATACATCATTTATTTAAATATAATAAATATTATGGAAAATAAAATATTATATTTTGAATTTAATTTTTCTTTATTATTCAAAATTAATACATTATAAATAAAAGAACTAGATATTCTTAACATACACCATCCATTTATTACTATACAACATTGTAAAAGATAAAGTATTCATCTTAAATAACTAAATATATTTGTAACATACATTATTCATTTCAATCCATAAAACTAGAAATAAAATTTGTAACATAATTCACTCATTAAAATAAAAATTGGGTTATAAAAATAAAGTATTTCAGCTTATTTATTTTCGATAAATTGTATTTATTTTAAAATATTATTTCTATTTTTTCTATCATTTCAAACAAATTTTTATAATTTTAATTTTTTACTTAATAGCAAATACAACATACAACATAGTACAATTATTATACACCACATAACAAAACCATCACAAACACATTACAACATAACATACAAAAATAAATAAATTTTATATTTTATATTATTAATTATCATTTTTATAGTTTTTTATTAAAAATAAAGTATTTCATTTTATAATATATTAAATTAATTTTTTTTGTTATTTTAATTAACACATTATAAATAATAAGTAAAATAAAAATAAAAGATAGTTATATTCAACCTATTAAAAAATCATATATCTTTTACAGATATTATACTTTGCAATAAAATATGACATTATGAAAACAATTAGTAAATTTTTGGTGATTGTAATGGAATTTTTTTAGTCAAATTATATATCCTTAATAAAAAGAATATTAATTTTAAAATTACTTGATAAATGTTTTTATGACCTTTATCAATTTATAAATATGATTTTTTTTCAATATTATTTATAAATATTATTTATAAATATGATTTTTTTTCAAAACAATTTTTAAATTACAAAAATATAAATGAATAAATATATGTTTATAACATAAATCCATTGAAATATAATATAATATTATGGAAAAGTAATTAATTTAATTTTTTTGTTATTTTAAATTAACACATTACAAATAAAAAAATAGATATTTGTAACACACATAATCCATATATATTATGATGATGATGATGATGAACGTCCATCGAGACCAACTTTTGTTTATAGGACTTTAAGAAGGAAAATACTTGGTTTATTTTAAAATATTGTTCATATGCTCAAAAAGCTTGCCAAGAAGCTTTCCAAGCTCAGTATAGTTTTGGCAAGTTAGGAGGTTAAAAAGGTTTGTATTGTAACAAATACTATGAAACTCAATATAATGTGGATGTAAGCAAGGCACTCTAAGAAAAAGTGATTTTCATGTTGGAGTCGTAAAAAATAAAGTATTCATCTTTTAAAATATTCGATTTAAATTTTAGATAAATAAACACATTATAAAAAAAAATTAAAAAAAATTATTATATTTGTAAAATACTTTATCTATTTCAATCCATAAAAATAGAAATAAAATTAGTAACATAATTCACTCATTGAAATAAAATTGATTTATAAAAAATAAAGTATTTTATTTTATTTATTCTTTTATAAATTGTATTTACTTTAAAATATTTTTTTTTCATAATTAAATTGTCATTTCAAATAATTTTTTATACTTTTATTTTTTAAACAATATTAAATACAACATAATACATAAATATATATGTAATGTAAAATTATTATACACAATATAACATAACACGACATCACAAACACATTAATTACAACACAACACAAAAAAATATTTTCATCATATACCATATTGAGTTATTTTTTTGTGATTTTAAATTAATATATTATAAATAAATAAAATGAAAAAATAAAAAAATAAATTTTAATTAGATTCAAATTATAAAAAATAAATATAATATAATTATATTCACTAGAAATAAATAAATACATATATTTTAAATATATTATATTTTGAAATAAAATATGACATTATGAAAATAATTGGAAATTTTTTCGGTGATTGTAATGAAACTTTTAGCCAAGTTATAGAATGTAAATTTAAAAATTATTTGATGAATTTTTCTATAATATTTTTTAATTTGTAAAATTAATATCTTAACTTTTTATAAATATGAATATTTTTTTCCAAAAAAATATTTAAACTAAAATTATAAATAAAGAAATACATGTTTATAATATACATCATCCATTAAAATATAATATAATATTATAGAAAATTAAATCTAATACTTTGAATTTAATTTTTGTTATGACCCTAAATAAACACTATATAAATAAAAGGAGGAAATAGATATTTGTAACATACACTATTCATTACAATAAGCATACCACATTATAAAAAAATAAATAAAAGAAGGTTTTCATTTTATAATATATTTCATTTAAATAGTTAAGTAAACACATTATAATAGTAATAATTATTATACAATAAAATTTGTAAAATAATTAAGCGGAAATAGTTAAATAAACATATTATAATAATAATAATTATTATATAATAAAATTTGTAACATAATCCATCAAATGAAAGATTTAGCTTATGAGTAAAATATTTCATCTTATTTTATAAATTATATATATCTAATAATATTATTTTTATTTCTTCAAAACTAAATTATCAATTCAAATAAATTCTTATTATTTCAATTTTTTAATATATATCAAATACACCAAAATTTATAAATATATGTAATGTACAATTATCGTACACATAACACAACATAACAAAATCATCACAAACACATTACAACATAACATAATACAACTAGATAAAATTTATATTTTTATATTATTAATTAGCATTTTATTTGTTTTATATTATTTATATGAATTTATTACATTATAAAAAGTAAATCATTAAATCTTATAATATATTGAATTAATAAAAATAAAATATGTTAATTAAAAATCAAATGAAAAAATAAAAATAAAAATAGTTATATTTAAATTACAAAAATGAAAACAAACATACATTTTTAACCTATATGAAACCAATTAATAAATTTTTGATGATTGTAATGGAATTGTTAAATATTCTTGGTAAAAAGAATGATAGTTTCAAAATTACTTGAAATGGATGAAGATTTAATTTTCCATAATTACTTGAAATGGATGAAGATGAAGATTTATGAATACAATTAGTAAATTTTTGAAATTACTTGAAATGGATGAAGATGAAGATTTATGAATACAATTAGTAAATTTTTGGTGATTGTAACATAACTTTTCAATCAAGCTAAATATTTTTAGTAAATAGACGGTTAGTTTTAAAATTATTTGATGGAATTTTTTATAATCCTTTTGAATTTATAAAGTTTATATCTTGATTTTTATAAATATGAATTGTTTTTTAGAAAAATATTCAAACTACACAAATATAAATGAAGAAATGCAAAATATAAAAAAAAAAATCTTTTTAAATTTGTAAATATATAATCTTTTTTAATTTGTAAAGTTTATATTTTTAGTATATAAACATGATTTTTTTGAAAAATATTCAAACTACAAAAACATAAACCAAGAAAAGTATATTTATAACATACATTATTTATTTATTTATTAAAATATAATATACTATTATCTATTTATTAAAATATAATATACTATTATGACAAAATAAATATTATATCTTGAATTTAAATTTTCTTTATTATTCTAAATTAATACATTGTAAATAAAAGAAATAGATATTCATAACATACACTAGAAATAGATATTCATAACATACACTATTGGTTTGTGAATATATTCCATTGTAAAAGATAAAGTATCCGTTTTATAATGTATTCGATTTAAATTTTAATAACTAATTATATTTGTAATATATATTATCTATTTTAATTCATAAAACTAGAAATAAAATTTGTAACATACACATATTTGTAACATAATTCATCCATTGAAATAAAAATTGGGTTATGAAAATAAAGCATTTCATATTATTTATTTTTGAAAATTATATTTACTTTAAAATATTATTTTTATTTCTTCAAAACTAAATTATCATTTCACATTTATAATTTTTTAATTAATATCAAATACAACATCATATAATTATTGTACACTACATAACAAAACCATCACAAACACATTACAACATAACATACAAATAGATAAAATTTTTATTTTTATATTATTAATTATCATTTTTATAATTTTTTATTATTTATATGAATTTATCACATTATCAAAAATAAAGTATTTTATTTTATAATATATTAAATTAATTCTTTTTCTATATTAAATTAACACATTATAAATAAAAAATAAATAAATAAAACATAATTATATTCGAACTATTAAAAAATTATATATTTTTTACTTATATTACACTTTGCAATAAAATATGACATTATAAAAACAATTGGAAAATTTTTGGTGATTGTAGTGGAATTTTTTAGTCAAGTTAAATATTCTTGGTAAAAATGATGTTACTTTTGAAATTATTTGATAAATTTTTATGATCTATATTTTAATTATTTGTAAATATGAATTTGTTTTTCAAAATTATTTTCAATTATGAGAAATTAAATCTTATATCTTACATTATTCATTAAAATTTAATATAATATTATGGAAAATTAAATCTTATACTTTGAATTTAAATTTTCTTTATGATTCTAAATTAACACATTATTATAAATAAACAAAATAGATATTTATAACATATACCATTAATTAAAATAAACATATGTCATTCTAAAAAATAGAATAAAAAGAAGGTTTTCATTTTATAATAAACACAATAAACACACAACACAATAAGAAGGTTTTCATTTAAATTTTAGTTAAATAAACACAATAAAAAAAAAATTTAAATAATAAAATTTATAACATAGTTCATTCATTAAAATAAGATTTGGGTTATGAATAAGATATTTCATCTTATTTATTTTTCATAAATTATATATATCTTAAAATTTTATTTTTATTTTTTCAAAACTAAATTGTTATTTTAAATAAATTTTTATAATTTCAAATTTTTAATCTATATCAAATACAATATAATCAATAAATATATACAACATAAAAAAAATTATGACACATCACAAACACACAACAACATAGCATAACACAAACGGATAAAATTTATATTTTTATATTATTAATTATAGTTTTAAATTTTTATATTATTTATATAAAGTTATTATATTATAAAAAAAGTATTTCATCTTATAATATATTGAATTAATAAAAATATATATATTAATTGAAAATAAAATAATAAAATAAAATAAAAGATAGTTGTATTTAAATTATAAATATGAAAAAAATGCATGCATTTTTATCATATATTGTACTTTGAAATAAAATATAACGTTATGAAAAATCATTATTAATTTTTTGGTGATTGTAATGGAACTTTTTTATTATGTTAAATATTCTTGGTAAAAAGAAGTTTAGTTTTCAAATTATTTGATGGATTTTTTAATGATCTTTTCTGTAAAATTTATATCTTAATTATTTGTAAATATTATTTTTATTTTTAGAAAAAAAATATTTAAACTATAAAATATAAATAAAGAAAGAGATGTTTATAAAATACATTATTTATTGAAATATAATATGATATTGTGGAAAATTAAATATTATATCTTGAATCTAATTTTTTTGTGTTTTCTAAATTAACACATTATAAATAAAAGAAAAAGATATTTGTAATCTATACCATTTATTAAAATAAATATATGATATTATAGAAAATAAAAAATAAAATATTGATCTTATAATATATTTTATTTAAAATTTAGTTAAATAAACACTTAAAAAAATTAAATAAAAAAAACTAACTATATTTAACATTCATTATATCCATTTCAATCCATAAAAATAAAAATAAAATTTGTATCACAATTCACCCATTGAAATAAAAAATGGTTTACCAAAATAAAATATTTGATCTTATTTATTTTTAATAAATTGTATTTATTTTAAAGTATTATTTTATTTCTTGGAAATTAAATTGTGATTGGATCAAACAAGAAGGTTTTCATGAGCTCATTCAAGAGGTTTGGGATACACTGGTCTCAGGCTCCCCTTTCTATGTCTAGGAAGAAAAACTAAGGAATCTTAAAAGAGCTCTTAAATCTTGGGCTAAAACTCTGAAATCCCCAGTCGCGTAGAGGATAGAAGCTTAGCAGAATATGTAAATCATCGAAGATTGCATGAGGAACACCCAATGGATATAGGAATCCTAGAAAAGGAAACTAATCTGCATCGAAACGTGCATGCAGTCTGCAGGACCGAGGAAGAGTACTAGAGGTAGAAGGCGAGATGCCTATGGCTTAAGGCTTGAGATAAAAACATGAATTTCTTCCACAAACAAGTGGAAGGACATAAGAACTATAAAGCAGTGAAGGAGATACAAGGTTAATGTCAAATGATTCAAGATTTTGAGGAAATTAAGAAGGTGCCATATGATCACTTTCAAAACATCCACACTGAGGAGATCCCTCCTGGAATTTTTCCCACCTCCCCAATCCTAAATTTGGTTCCAAATTTGATTAAACACTCTATTAATAGAAACCTCATGGCCCCTATCTAAAAAAAGAAACCAAAAGGGTCCTTGAAAGTATGGTGCCTGACAAAGCCCCATGCCCTGATGAGTTTACAGCTAGATTCCTCAAGACATGTTGGAAAATCATCAAGATTGATCTCCTTAAAATGGTTATAAAATCTAAAGCTTGCAACAAAATTATGGGGAGCACCAACTCTGTCTTTCTTGCATTGATCCCCAAAGAAAAGGGGGCCACTTCCTTCAATAGGTTCAGACCCATCTCGCTATGCAACATTGGCTATAAAGTTATTACCAAATTCATTTCTAATATGATTAAAGATGTTCTTCCATCTATAATCCCTGAGAATCAACATGGCATTATTAAGGGAAGGCATATAGCTGACAACATCAACCTTGTCCAAGAAGTAATACGCTCTAGTCTCCAACATTGAGAAAAATGTATGATTATTAAACTAGATTTAGCTAATGCTTTAGATAGAGTATAATATGAGTTCCTTTTCCAGGTCTTGCATTGGTTCGACTTTGACTCTAGATTCATAAGATAAATCCAAGCCTGTATCATAGGTCCTTGGATTGTGTCCCTTGTCAATGAGCATGCGGCAGGATTTTTCCAAGCCTCCCAAGGTAGTCATCAGGGTTTCCCTCTCTTCTCTTCTCTATGCCATTCAATCTTTAGTGCTCATCTTTTAGCTTTACTAAAGCTAGCTTCAAAATGACCTCATTGGTATTCGCATTTCCAGAAGGGTCAAGGATGTCAATCATGCCTAGTTTGTCGATGACACAATTCTCCTAGGTGGAGATAGTGTACAATTAGCAAGAATTTTTTAAAAGAACTTGATCTCTACCAAGAGGCTTCGGGGAGTCAGATCAATTACAGGAAAAGTCAAATTTTACGATGGAATTTCAATCCCAAAGAGATGGTTGACATCAACAGAATCATTGGAATCAAAGGGAAGACCCAATGGGATGTGTTTAAATATCTTGGAGTTCCCATCTTCAAGACCACTCCGAAATCCTCCAACTTGCTCCCAATAGTGGACAAGATAAGAAGCAGGATCAAAACTTGGGGCTCAACATGGTTAAACCCAATAGGAAAAGTGGTGTTAATTAAATTTGTTCTCTCAAGTATCCCTATCTATCAATGTTCCATTCTCTTGGCCCTAAAAGGGGTTATTGCCCTCATTGGAGCTCTTCTAAGAAAGTTCCTTTGGAAAGGAGGGAAACAGAATGAGAGGAAGCTCCTGATGGTAAGTTGGGAGAAGGTGTCAAAACCTTTGATAGGAAGGAAGATTAAAAATCCGGAACCTGGCATCTCAAAATTTGGCACTTGGAGCCAAAATTCTCTGGAATATCATCACTGGAAGGGTGTCTTGGTGCAAGTTTGACCTTTGGAAAAAACATTTTGTAGGGAATCCCTTGAGGCGTATTGACAACCCTCCTCTGGTAAGAAAAGGATCTACTATTTTCTCTATATTGTCAAAGGCCCTCAGGTTTTTCTCCCCCAATCTTACTTGGATTCCAAGGAACGTGAAGCGTATCAAAATTTGGGAGGATTTGATAATGGGAGATACGCCTCTTGAACAGTGGCCTGGCATTGAACAAATTAAAGAGTATCTGCGCAGTCTTAATTTGCTCACCCTCTGGGACATATTAGAATGGAACACAGATAGCTCATACTCCTTGAAGGGTTGGCGTATCCACTGCCCAATCCATCTCGATGGAGAAAAAGTTGTGTTGATTGCCAAACTCCATTGGAAATCCCGTGTTTCAAGGATGGCTAAGGACGCTAGAGTAAGGAGGAAGAGATAGGGGATATGAACCACTTATGCGGGCTACAAACTTATATCAAATCCCTGTCCCAGTGACAATCCAGTTATCTGGAAAAGTGTTTGGGTAGTGAAAATCCTTCCTAAAGTATATTTCTTTGTTTGGACCTTTGCTCATGGTAGAATATTGAATGGATACAACCTGAAAAAAGGGGTGGGAAGGTCCCACTAGATGTCCGTTTTGTCTAAATAATGAAGAATCGGATGAACCTTTACTGATCTCTTACTCCTATGTCAAAGAGGTCTGTAAATTGGCACTGCATGGTGGTCCAACTCCTCCTATGGAAAACATTCACTATTTTCTTATTAATTGGGCAACTCTTTCCCCCTCTACCAATCTTAAGAATCTGAGGACTAAATCCTGCTGGATGACTTTACCAAAGTTTATTTTATGGAAGCTATGGCTTGAAAGGAACTCTCATATCTTCAGAGGGAAAGATTCTTTGGAAAGTCAGGTTGCTACAAAAGTCGAAGGTCTATTGGGAGATTGTCTTTCCCATATCTGGTGCGACTCCTCTGGTTACCTACTTTCCTCTTTGGAATAAGCTTGGGTACATAGCTTGTCTCCTAACTTACCAAGGGAAACTGCAAGGTTCGAGAAACATTTGTGCACTTAGGAACTAAGAATTGAAGAAACAGAGTTTGAAAGGTGGTTGAGCCAGCTTCATAATGATGTTCTTTTCACTAACGGATATTCTAAAGGAAATCTTGGGGCGGTAGGGGGGTGGGATTTTCATCACCCCGAATGGAAAGTTGGAATCAAATTTCTCATGGGGACTTGGAAGGGAAATAAGTAATGTAGCGGAAGCATTGGCCCTCTGGCAGGGGCTTAAGATAGTCAGGAGCTACGGAATGAGCGAACTTATAGTGCTAGGAGACTTGAGAATAGTAATCCAAGCCCTTGCTAAAAATAATCTCCCTTCCTAGATGCACCTCCCTCAACTAATCAGAAAAATTCAAGCCCCGGCCAAGTCTTTTCGCGAAGTCGAGTTCTTCCTCATTCTAAGGAAGTATAATAGTAAATTAGACCTATATGCGAACATCAGAACTACTCTTGGCATTGGAATTTTGTTGAAAATTGGGGACGATGCTTTTTTCCAACCCCCATAAGACCTTAGTCCTTGACCCTAGGGTAATACATCACCTTGTGGAACACATCAGTAACTTTGGGCACTCCTCCCACATGACGCATGTCATCTGTTAGTGGTGTAATCCCGAGAATGGATCAGACACATGTGATAGTACATCTAATTTGATTACTTATATTAACTCCTATACGGTCGGGCAGGACCGTTCCCAACTCATAGCAGGAATTATGTCCTGTCTCCCTTATGTGAATTCAGACAAGGACTCTTAGGAAATCATGGATTTCTGGAGCGAATTGGGTGGTAAGGTTATAAGGCAGGAAAAGAGCAATGGACGTTGTTTCAAGCTCCGGTTTGTCTTCATCAGCGAAGAATTTGTGGGATTATTGAGTGTTCAGGTTGTTATTTTCATCATGGACGTGTCCTCGACATCCTCTAAGTCCACAACCTCATCTGCACCTGCTCAGTTCATGGAAATGGACATTAGGGAGATAAAAAAGAAGAATAAGAAGATGAATACGTATTTGGGAAATATTGATTCAGAGGGAGGGTGTTGATTTGAAACAATTGACAGCGATATGGCTTTCCTGAGGAAGGAATTTGCTCGATCGATTTCTCAAAATAAAAATGCTTTGACGAGGATGCTAGAAGAATTGGAAATAAAGTTCAAGAATATGGAATTGAAGGTGGTGAAGCTGGAAGCAACGAAGTCCTCAGGTTCATCCTCTCGTCATGGAGAGAAAGCTAAATGATTCTTAGACTGTTAGGAATTCATTTTTGGTTTGCTTGTTTATGTTTTTGCTGTCAATATCGTGCGGTAAGAAGTCCTCTGTCTCTCTTTGATCAACTATGTGGCATGTATATGTAGCAATCCAAAATCACTAAGGATTGGAACTGTCTAAACTCTGTTTTCCACTACCTTAAGGGCATCTATGTTATCTGTGGCTCGGTTTTTGTGGTTATACCACCTTATATATATATATCATAATTGTTTCTGTCTTAAAAAAACATACATCATCCATATATAATGTTTTTGAATTTGTAAACTTTATATCTTTATTATTTATAGATATGAATTGTTTTGGGGAAAAAAATTCAAACTAAAAAAGTATAAATGAAAAAATTACATATTTATAACATACATCATTTATTGAAATATAATATAATATTATGGAAAATTAAATATTATATCTTGAATTTAAATTTTCTTTATTATTCTAAATTAATACATTATAAATAAAAGAAATAGATATTCGTAACATACACCATCCATTTATAAATATATGACATTGTAAAAGATAAAGTATTCATCTTATAATGTATCTTAAATTAAATAACTATCTATATTTGTAACACACATTATTTATTTCAATCCATAAAACTATAAATAAAATTTGTAACATACACATATTTGTAACATAATTCATCCATTCAAATAAAAATTGGGTTATGAAAATAAAGTATTTCATCTTATTTATTTTTGATAAATTGTATTTATTTTAAAACATTTTTTTTTTATTTCTTCAAAACTAAATTGTCGTTTCAAATTTATAATTTTAATTTTTTAATTAATAACAAATACAACATAATACAATTATTGTACACTATATAACAAAACCATCACAAACACATTACAACATAACATACACAAATAGATAAAATTCATATTTTTATATTATTACTTATTATTTTTATAGTTTTTTATTATTATTTATATGAATTTATCAAATTGTGAAAAATAAAGTATTTCATCTTATAATATATTAATTTTTTTTTGTTATTTTAAATTAACACATTACAAATAAATAAAATAAAAATAAAAGATAATTATATTCAAACTATTAAAAATTTATATATATTTTTAAATATATTATACTTTGCAATCAAATAGGACATTATGAAACCAATTGGTAAAATTTTTGGTGATTGTAATGGAATCTTTTAGTAAGTTAAATATTCTTGGTAAAAATAATGTTAGTTTTGAACTTGCTTAATAATTTTTTTATGATCTTTTTGAATTTGTAAAGTTTATATCTTAATTATTTATAAATATGATTTTTTTTTTCAAAACAATTTTCAAACTAAAAAATAAATAAATGTTTATAACATACATCTATTGAAATATAATATGATATTATGGAAAATTAAATATTTATCTTGAATTTAAATCTTTATCTTTATCTTATATGTGAGATGTAGAACACTTGATGGCAGGGTATGGTTAAGACGCCCCTAAGTGAAAAGGTCTCCGGTTCAAATTCCACGGATACCAAAAATCCAACCATGTTAAGGGTTGGTGTGGTCCAAGTTGGGTGCGATCCCCGAGTGATTTTGATGGCTTAGATGCCCCTGGTTCTACCACGATTCTGACTCAGATCATAGACCTTTAATTGTAACTCTGAATTTTGTCATGCATAGAGATCCCATAGAAGATAATCATCATAGCAAAAAAAACTTGATCTTTGATAGAAATAAAAATGATCTTTTTATAAATGAATTAAAAATTAATTTTCTTCCTTTATCAATATATACAACATAGAAGACCTCTTTCATAATCTTGTTCCAACCCTCTAATATTCTATTAACAAGTTCTCAATTTATGTTTCAAGTAATAAAAGAAATAGCAAAACCAACCCTTGGTATGATAAAGATTGTAAAAGTGCGAGGAGATCAATTAAGGAAGCTCTCGATGAGTCTCTTAAAATTGACAAGATACAAATATACAAAGCCCTAACTAAAAGGAAAAAATGCAATATATTCATAAAATACAAGAAAATCTCTTACACCTCTCTAAGGTGGCTCCTAAGAAATTCTGGAGGCAGATTATAACTAGAAAAACTAAAGATAATAATAGAATTGCTTTACACAACTGGAATTCATATCTTAAAAAGGTTTATGAATCCCCAAATGTCATAGATAACTTTGAAACCCTACTCACAACAGAAGAAGTTTTCTCATTAGAAGACGTAGATTTTTGGGTAAATAGAATGTTAGTTTTAAAATTACTTGATGGATTCAACCCTACTCTAGAAGATCAAAAGTTTCTCTCTGTTTTAACTAGTTCAAAGAAAAAAATTAATATAGCCAAGATAAGAATGAACTCTCATGAGCTCCATAGTGAAACGGGTCGTTGGTTAGTTCCTAAAACACCATGGGTGGAAAGGATCTTCCATCTATGTGAGAATATGAACATTGAGGACGAAAATCACTTCCTCTTAGAGTGCCCTACGTACACCCACATTAGATCTCAGTTTCATAATCTTTGTTGCAATACCGACCCTCCTAGGCTTTTAGCATGTCAAAATTATACTGAGCTCGGGATGCTTCTCTCCAAGCTCTTTGAGCATAGGAATACAATTTTAAAACAAACTAAATAATTCATTTCTCTAGATCTGATAGACCAAACTTTGGTCTCACGGGACATTAACCATCATCATCATCATCATCACTATAACATTATGAAAACAATTAGTAAATTTTTAGTGATTGTAATAAATTTTTTTAATCAAGTTAAATATTTTTTGTAAATAGAATGTTAGTTTTAAAATTACTTGATGAATTTTTTTATAATCCTCTTGAATTTGTAAAGTTTATTTCTTGATTATTTATAAATATGATTTTTTTTGAAACAATATTCAAACTAAACAAATATAAATGAAGAAATACATGTTTATAACATACATCATTTATTGAAATATATAATATAATACTATGGAAAGTTAAATATTATATCTTGAATTTAATTTTTTTACTATTATTCTAAATTAATACATTATAAATAAAAGAAATAGATATTCGTAACATACACCATCTATTTATGAATATATGACATATGACATTGTAAAAGATAAGTATTCATCTTATAATGTATTCTATTTACATTTTAGTTGAATAATTAATTATATTTGTAACATATATTATCCATTTCAATCCATAAAACTAAAAATAAAATTTGTAACATAATTCACCCATTAAAATAAAAATTGGATTATGAAAATAAAAAATTTCATCTTATTTATTTTAAAATATTATTTTTATTTCTTCAAAACTAAATGATCATTTCAAATAAATTCTTATAAATTAAATTTTTAATTAATATCAAATATAATATAATACAATTATTGTACAAGACATAACAAAACCATCACAAATACATTACAACATAACATACACAAATAAATAAATTTTATATTTCTATAATATTAATTATCATTTTTATAGTTTTGTATTATTTATATAAATTTATCACACTTTGAAAAATAAAGTATTTCATCTTATAATATATTAAATTAACTTTTTTGTTATTTTAAATTAACATATTATAAATAAATAAAATAAAAATAAAATATAGTTATATTTAAACTATTAAAAAAAGCATATATCTTTTACATATTATACTTGGCAATAAAATATGACATTATAAAAACAATTGGTAAGTTTTTGATAGAATTTTTTAACCAAGTTAAATATTCTTGGTAAAAAGAATGTTAATTTTGAAATTACTTGATAAATTTTGTATGATTTATATCTTAATTATTTATAAATATAAATTATTTTTTTAAAAATAATTTTTAAATTGAAAAACATAAATGAATAAATAGATGTTTACAACATTTATCAATTGAAATATAATATGATATTATTGAAACTTAAATTTTTATTGTACACATTATAAATAAAAGAATTAGATATTTGTAACATACACTGTCTATTGGTGGTGGTGGTTCATTAAGACCAACTTTGGTTTATAAGACCTTAAGAAGGAAAATACTTGGTTTATTTTAAAACCATATTGCTATGCTTAAAGAGCTTGCAAAGAAGCTTTCCAAGCTCATTATAATTTTGACAAGTTAGGAAGTTATAAAAGCTTGTATTGTACCAAATACTATGAAACTCATATCTAATGTAAGTGTAAGCAAGGCACTCTAAGAGAAAGTGATTTTCATCTTGGAGTTGTAAAAAATAATGTATTCATCTTATAAAATATTTGATTTAAATTTTAGATAAATAAACACAATATAAAACAAATTAATTAAAAAATAATAATTATATTTGCAACATACATTATCTATTTCAATAAATAAAAATAGAAATAAAATTTGTAACATAATTCACTCATAAAAATAAAATAAAATAATGAAAATAATATATTTCATTTTATTTATTTTTTATAAATTGTATTTATTTTAAAATATTACTTTTATTTCTTTAAAATTAAATTATCATTTCAAATCAATTCTTATAATTTCAAATTTTTAGTAAGTATCAAATACAACATAATACATAAATATAATGTAAAATTATTGTACTAAAACATCACAAACACATTACAATATAACACAATAAAACATTTCATGTTTTTTTTTTTAAATTTTAAATTAATACACTAAATAAAATCAAACAATAAAAAATACATACAATTTTAATATATTATATTTTGAAATAAAAGATGACATTATGAAAATAATTGGTAAAATATATATACTTTTTAATATATATTATATTTTGAAATAAAATATGGTAAATTATATATATTATAAAAATAATTGGTAAATGTTTTGTGATTGTAATGGAATTGTTTATTCAAGTTAAATATTTTTGATAAATAGAATGTTAGTTTTACAATTATTTGATGAATTGTTTTATAATATTTTTGAATTTATAAAGTTAATATCTTAATTATTTATAAATATAAATATTTTTTTAAAATATTCAAACTGAAAATATAAATCTTTACTCTCCATTAGAGAAAGCTCATCAATTCACTTTTCGGCTTCATTCATAATGTACTAATATATTGCCAAATATGAAGCCCTCTGCTTTGGAAGAAATACATGTTTATAATATACATCATTCATTAAAATATAATATGATATTATGAAAAATTAAATCTTATAATATAATATGAATTAATTTTTTTTATATGATTCTAATTAACATATTATAAATAAAAGAAACAGATATTCTTAACATACACCATTCATTAAAATAAATATATAACATCGTAAAAAATAAAATAAAATAGGGTTTCCATTTTATAATATATTTCAT